>VUYV01000038.1:2947476-3002426 GCA_008711295.1 Anarhynchus alexandrinus
AGGGGGAATGGCTTCAAACTGGAAGAGGGCAGGTTTAGATTGAACATTAGGAAGAAGTTTTTCACTTTGAGGGTGGTGAGGCACTGTCCCAGGTTGCCCAGAGAGGTTGTTGAGGCCCCATCCCTGGAGGTGTTCAAGGCCAGGCTGGACGTGGCCTTGGGCAACCTGGTCTGGTGGGAGGTGACCCTGCCTATGGCAGGGGGGTTGGAACTCGATGATCTTCAAGGTCCTTTCCAACCTAAACCATTCTATGATTCTATGAAAGTCACTTAACGTTATTTTCAGAAGTGTGCTTTCCTGGGCGAGAGCAGGTGTCACAAGCCTGTGGTGCTTCCCCTGAGCTCCTCTCTCATCAGCCTCCAGGGGTTTGTTGGTCACAGAGAGGAATCAGGAACCTCCCTGTTGTGCCCTGCTCTCCAAGGTGCCCGCCACTCCCAGCAATCCTGCTTGCCATCGCTTTTCCAGCTCTCCAGCTGTTTGCATGTGTGACCGTGAGCCGGTCATCCCACCCCAGTGCCTCGGTTTCCCCTGCAGCGTGGGGACGCTGACACTGGTCCCTTTGCGACGGGGAGATGAGAAGTGCCCTTGGACCATGGCTGGTAACGTGTCATCTGGCATTGCTCCTCTGTTGGCTGCTCTTGTTCTTGCAGGATTCCCTGAAAGATTTTGGGTCCTGTGGAATAGTCTCAGGAAACCTTTAAAAACCGCCTTGTTTGGTTGTTTCCTGAAACCAGGGGGGTCACTTGCTTGTGGGGTGACCTTAGGTTGGTCCTATCTAGTCCTACAGCTCTGTTTCCCAATCTGGTAAATAAGGATAACTATTTTTAAGGGAACTTGGAGGATTCAGCAGTGACTGCTTAAAAGAAACCTTGCAAACGTGTGCCGGGCTTTTGAAGGTCAGAACTGCTCACAGCAGCGCTGCTCAGGGATCCCTGTAGCAAAACACGAGCAGATATCTCAAACACCCAAACCCAGGCTGGCCTCATTCGCAGAGATGGACTCTGCTGCTCTTCGTGACGCTGCTAAACATCCCCGAGACAGCCTCTAAGGGCTGTATCATTTCAGCCGGAGTTCTGCAGGGTGGTGTCGTTTACTGCAGCCTCAGCCCGGGTCTCGCTGCCCTCCCCGCCGGGCTCGGGTTCCCGGGCAGCACCGGCAGCCTGCTGGTGTCGGCAGGGGAAGGGGCCGTATCAGGTGCCGGCAACACTCTGCAAGTTTAATGAGGCAGGACAGAGGCACACGCCACCTCGGCTTGGTCGCTGCTGCCTGGTTCCTCTCCCTGCATCACGGAGCCGGGAGTGCGGGGGCTATTTTGGGCTCTGCTTTGTTTTCTTCCTTTTGTATTAGCGGAGACCCAAACTTGGCTCTTTTCTGCCCGTCTCTAGCGCAGAACCAGCAGTGTGTGGCACAGACCGGGTTCACCTCTGCTTTTTTTTATTGTTTGCCCCTATGCCTCGGTGCTGCAAGTCATGTTTTTGCGGAAGGTTCCCTGTGCTGCTCAGAGGCGGGTGCCTGCTGGGTCCTCTTTGTTCATCCTGGGACAAAGCGGGAATTCCTTAGCAAATAGAACCCGGGGTGCCACGTACGCGGCTCCATGTAAAAGCAAATGGTCTGGTGTGAAATAGTTATGCAAGTGTCATGCTGAGACACCGAAAGGATCCCCGGCTGGAGGAGCTGGGAAGAAACCCTCTCTCCAGCATCTCGGGCTCCTCTTTGGGCCATCAGCCCTTTCCACCCGCTCTCCTGTGCTGGTCGGGACAGGCTGCTCTGCAGTGCCGGGAGGTCTTGGCCAAGGCAAGGGCTCTTCTGGGCAGCCCCTGCTCTGCCAAAGAGCCCAAAATACAGGAGAGCAAAATGATGCTGGTGTGGCTGCGAGGTGCCAGGGCAGAGGCAGGAGGAGCAGCCAGCCCTGCCTGCCCAGCTCCAGCCCCGCCACCCCCACGGGCGCACTGGGTTGGTGGTCTTCATGGTCACTGAAAGACTTTTTGCTTTCCAGCCTGTGCCTTTGCCGGTCTCTGGAACTGCGTCACCATCAACCCCCTGAACATCGCGGCCGGCGTGTGGATGATGTGAGCAGAGTTTTTTTTCTTCTTTCTGCCGGGAGGGAGGTTTGGTTAATTAGACACCGCTGGGCAAGGGGCAGAGCTGCCCTGCTTGGGCAGTGCATGCGAACAAAACGTCCATCAGGCTCTGAGAATCGCCAGATCTTGCTCCATTGGGCGGGTTGAGATGCTGGGTTTATTCTATTTATATTCTTTCTTTATTCCTTTTTAAGTAAATACCGAGATACCCTTATCCAAAATAAGTCTGGGGCACCAGGGTTTGGGAATTATCAAGAAGGGGGGAGGGAGCGCAGTGGGGTCCAGCCCCGCCTTTCCCTTCTGCCTGCGTTTGGCCATGGGGGCGGCTGGTCTCCAGGGGGGCCGGGGGCATTACAGGCAGGATTAACTCTGGTTTTCTCTATCTGGAGGCTCAACGCTTTCGTCCTGTTCCTGTGCGAAGCGCCCTTCTGCTGCCAGTTTATCGAGTTTGCAAACGCCGTCTCCGCGAGGGCAGACAAGCTGCGGCCCTGGCAGAAAGCTGCTTTCTACTGCGGGTGAGGACGCTGCTGGGGTGTGTTGTGGTGGTGAAGCCATCCCGGGAGCCGCGTTGGGATGCCCATGGGCATGCTGCGATGGACGAGCATCCCCGCATCCCATGGGAAGCGGAGCCCAGCTTTGAGGGCTGCCTCTGTCTTCCAGGATGGCTGTGTTCCCCGTCGTGCTCAGCCTGACGCTCACCACGCTCTTTGGGAATGCCATCGCGTTTGCCACCGGGGTGCTTTATGGCCTGTCGGCGCTCGGCAAAAAGTAAGAGAGATCTGTCTGCTTGTGGAGGGGAGGGAAGGGGAAGGTGGACCACCAGCCCTCACCCCCATCTTCCTCCCTGAGGCTACACTTTCCTCTTATACTAACCGTGGTTTCAGGTGTAAATGCTGCCGGAGAACATCTCCCTGCCATCATCTCAAAGCCCTGGGAGGGAAGGTCCTAGCGTTTGCTGAAGCTCTGAGCTTCTCCTTGGGAGCTCGATCTAGGTTGCCCCGTGGGTCCCAGCCCTCTTTCTGCAGCCGTTGGATGGAGGGGCCCAGCTCAGGGGGTGGTGAGCAGCTTTGGTGGGGTTGGAGAGAGCCAACAAGTCCCATTTCACTCCTGGCATCCCTCAGCATGGAGAGTGCTAGGCCCTGGTTGGGAGACCTTTGTGCCAGGCGCTTACCCACCATAGTGGACACCCAGAGCTCACGTCCCCACGCTGTCCCTTCTCTCTGCAGGGTAGATGCCATTTCCTATGCCCGGATCCACCAGCAGCAGAAGCAAATGGATGAAGAGAAGCTCACCGGTGCCCTGGAGGGACAGGCTCTCTGAAGCACTCGAGCTCAGGGTAACTTCTTCTGGACATTGAGATGGTGAAGATACGGAAATCCACTCTGCCCTTCCCTCTGCCCACTCCCCTCTCCGTTACACCACGATTTCCCTGGACGCTGCAGCATCTGGAAATCTCAGGGGCTGGGGCAGGCTGTGCCCTCTTCTTACACCAGCAGCCAGACCTCAGCACGTTGGTCCCTCTCTCCTCAACCCTCAACCAAATATCTCACAGTCCCCTGATTTTTTAATTTATTTATTTTTTCTGCTGCAGAGGTGCTGGCTCTTTGAGTGCTGCTTTACAAGCCTGAATAGGCAGCCTTTCTTTGGAGTGATGCCTGATGACGAGCCCAGGCTCATTTGGGATGCAGTGCTCGTTTGGGAACTGCTCTCCAGCTGGGGTGGGGAGGGACAGAGCTGACATGCCACCTCCGTGCCTGCGCTGGTCTCATGGGAGTCAGGGAGCCGCTGGCCTCGTGCCTGGGGATAAGCTGCCATCGCGCGTTACACGTTTTTAGTAACGGTCTCTGGTGTGGCCCTTCCCAGGTCTGATACACTAACCCAGGGTTTAACAACACGTGGTGATGCCCGGGCTTGGTCTTCTTCCATTGAGTACATTTTAATATGGGTCCAGTTAGACCAGGCATCGGAGACATCGCTGCGTGGGAAAGGACTTCCAGCAAAAACCCCATAGAAAGGCAGTGACCATCTCTGCAGAGGAGCTGCCAGAGGTGCTGGGGCAGATCCTGGCACCTACAAAGCACAGTCCCCCCCTTCCTCTGGATACACTGCAGGCAGTTGCT
The DNA here is from genome assembly GCA_008711295.1 of Anarhynchus alexandrinus. Classification (NCBI taxonomy): domain Eukaryota; kingdom Metazoa; phylum Chordata; class Aves; order Charadriiformes; family Charadriidae; genus Anarhynchus; species Anarhynchus alexandrinus. The sequence continues at coordinate 2,951,678 of VUYV01000038.1, forward strand.
GCAATTTACTTGAATTATAAGAATTAATTACTTTGTCTTAATAAGGGGACTTTTCTTAAGCTTCACTCTTTTACTGGGGAAGAAGGGAAATAAGGTTTGCTTTATCTCAGCTGAAAAAGGGCACTATTGCTTGAGCCAAGTGGGATTTTTTGCTGGTGTAAGGGTTACTGATGTGCAAGAGCATCCTTCTCTCGTGAGCCCAGGCCTCTGCTCTGTTATCTCTCACTCTCTGCATCTGCTCCTGCTCCCGCGACCCGTCCCTCCGCTCTTTGCTTCTGTCTGGGACAGTTTTTCTCTTTGACCTCATGTTCTTTTTGCATCAGTCCCGGGCTGGTTTTGTATGGGAAGGTGCCACATCCTTCCTTTGCAAACACGGAGGAGTCGGCACCAGTTCAGTGTGGAGAGCTGGGATGTCTTGCTGCTTTATTCCAGGCTCCATCAGTGGTCCTCGCGTTGCATTTTCTGTTGGCTTTGTATCATGCGGAACAAAACCGCTCACTAAGTCCAGATCCCCCTCTTCTCATCATGGTTTCTTTTGGGGGGTTTAATTTATTTGATTTTACATGATTGCTTTTTATTTTGTTTAGGAAAAAGGGGAATAATTTATTTCTAATTATTTAAGTATTTTCATGGGACTCATTTTCTCTGGACATAGGAGAACAGAGTGCTCTGTTTCCTGCCCTTCAAAGGACTGCCTCATTTCACTGGGGGGGCTCTCCGAACCCAGGGAGAGCCCTGGCTGCTGTGACTGGGATGCTATAACTGGGATGCTATAACTGGGATACCATAAAATCCTATTTCAGCCTTTGGAGCATTTCTCAGACTTTGGAAAGGGTGTCGACAAAGTTTGTTTTCCCCTTCTTCTGGGAGAGAGAAGGGAGGAAAACGGGGCTGTAACTGCAGGGCTGGAGGTTTGTACGCGACAACCAAGGCGGGAGAGCAGTGGCAGCGGGGACTGCAGCCCGTTCCTGCTCCCCTGCCCTGGGACCTGAGCTCCCGCTGCCACCAACACTCGGTGGTCCCATTTGACTCACGGGGGGACCAGAGGGGTTGCGCTGCGGTCTGAGAATCCCTGCTGGAGGCTGAGCGCTGGCTGTCAGAAGGGGCTGTCCTCCAGCCACTCTGCCGCTTCCGAGCGGTGTTGTGTTGGAAAATATCGATACAACACGTCCTTCCTCTACGTACGGTGCATATTGGCGTCAGCAGAACGACACCAGCACCTCCCTGGCGGAGCCTGGGATGGAGCCGCTGCCGGAGGAGGTGGCAGAGTGCGGGTGCAGGAGCAGAGCGGTCCCTGGGGACGGGGGGTTACGCTGCCAGCTCACGTTAGCTGTTGTCTCTTCCTTGGAGTTTAGGGAGGTGTGAGGATTTACACCAGTTGGGGATGCAGCTTGCGTTTATTTATGTGCAGTTGGATGCTGGGCAGCCGCTTTGTGCTAAACCCCTCTCCCCCAGGCCTCTGGACCGTGATGGCTCTGACACCAGCCTGTCTGGGACGCAGAACGGGCACCGCCAGCCCAGATGCAGCTGGTTTCAATAAGGGCTGCACCGTTTCGGAGCCCCCAGCTCCGGGCCGCATCCCTGTTGCTGCATGCAATACACGGGGCATTGGCCTTCCTTGTGCGTGTGTGCAGGGACCGCAGCTCCTGCGTGGGTGACGCTGCCTGCGGTAACGGGGTGCTCCAGGAGGAACACACTGCGGCCGGCGGGACGCTTCAGTGGTAACCGTCTCTCCGCCCTTCGAGCCGGCGGCGTCCCTGCACAGTACCTGTACCCGGTGGTTCAAGTGCAGAGTCCTGCCTAGCGCACAGGACATCTGCTTTGATTTCAGGGGGTTTTGGGGAGTGAAGTAGTGTTTAGTAGAGGAATGTTGCAGACTGATGCACGTAGCTACGAGCATGTCTTTGGTAGTGGCTGCTTTGCTCTGTGAGTAGTTCCACAGTAGCTTTAGTGACAGGAGGCGAAAGGCAAAGCAGAGGTGATAGAGTGACGCTCGCAGGCTGAGCTGCGCCCGCGGTGATGAACCGCAGCACTGGTAGGACCCTCCCAGGCTTCACCTGGTTGCGGCCGGTCTATGGCATCAGGACAGTCCCTGGGGCCGGCGCAGGCAGACGCTGCTCTGGGTCGCCTGGAGGGCTCGTCAGCACGGACGGATCCGCTCTGCTCCCTCGGCACCGACGGTAGAAGTCCCGTGGATGCCAGCAGTATGGTCATGCTGTGTTTTGTGGCAGTTGAGTCTGACACCAGGGCCAAGGCAAGTGAATGATCTGCATCACCATTAGCAGGTTGCAAAGCTCAGCTCTGAGCTCAACGCTTTTGTTGAAAATAGGGATCAGGGACTCTTCTGGAAGAGCTGAGCTGGAGCCTTTGGCCACAATGCTTAAAGACACCGGGACTCTTCGGTGTCTCTGTGCCTGCCGCAACGGGAGGTGTCTCAGATCTGTGCTCCAAGAGTGCTGACTCCTACAGATGTGTGTCTGGAGTGGGAGCTCTTGGGAATTACGGCTGTCTGTGATGCAGGTGAAACCAAGCCAGATGCTGCCATCGTTGCAGATGTGGCTTAGTGACAGCACCCACAGCTTTTGCAGTGACAGTTAGTGGATGGTCTCACCTCCATGTAGGCAAGACGCTGTTTTTGTGGAGATAGAAAGAACCTTTAGAGTAGTAGCATCACAGTAGTTAATACGCCCGTTCACGGTGCATGGTGGTTATTAATTGTGTTTAGAGGCACCATCAGGGTGCTTGGAGCTGTGTAAGGATAAATGAAGTTAAAAGCCCTGCTCTAGAGAATTTACAGGCTCAACCCAATCCCTGCTGGTGGCATCCAGGCTGGATGGCTAATCCATGGGGTCTCTGTGGAAGAGGTTCTGCTTGCTGGGTCTTGGAAAGGCCTCTTGGGAGATGGTGGGACAGAAGTTTTGTTACACGAGAACTCAAGAGCGGGTGATGCAGTGACTACAGTGAGTTGTTGGTGAGTGTGGAAAGACACCTGGGTACTGGCAGCACACGTGCACTTAGCGATGGACTGTTACACCATGCACCACAGGAGCTGTGCGCTTCTTACCCACATGCATTTATACAGCGTGCGACTCTTCCCGATCATGAAGCTGACAGCACTTGTGCATATCAGCTCCACTGTCCCCTGGGGCTGTCCATTGGGCGTGAAGAGAAGAGCAGAAGCTCACTTTCTGCTGCCTACCCAGACCTCGTGGCTCTGGGCAGGAGCTCATTTTGTAACACCAATTGATTCTCTGTGTGTGCAGTGAATAAAAAGACCATTCTACCTCTGGAAAGAGCCACTGTGATTTCTCAGACTCTAAATGTTGTAGCAAAACCCCTCAGACTTTCTGTATTGAAGAAAGGAGGTCACTCAGAGAATACTTCTCCAATGAGGTTCTCACAGGACCTGAAGAGTCCAACCTCATTTCATATTTGGGCGTTTCCTCTGTAGGCCGAGCTCTGGGAAGCTCAATTCATCTTTGTCATCTTTTTGTCTTCAGGGAAGGGTTTCACTGAAGTGACGATATCAAGACCTGGTCCATAGCCATGTGAGAAAGAGCATGCTCTAGCACAAGGCTGCCAGAGATCCTGATCTTCAGAAGGTCAGTGGAAACCAGAGGCTCTTGAGACCTCTTGTAATCAGGCCGTGCTTAGAAATAGTCATATTCCAGCCAGAGCCGAACATCTTTTTGGAAATGGGTCTCAGCTGCAAAGGTTAGGTCTAATACTGAATTTTCTCTGTGGTTTTGATTTTGGCCCATCTCTCTTCCTCTGTCACAGGCTGCTTTAAATTATTGTCTGATAAAGCACATCTCTTAGGTGATTTCTCTCATCTCCTGCTGCAGGGGATCTAAATAGTAGTTAGCATATCTTGAGATCTGGGTCAAATATGCTCTGTTACCCCATGCTTCCTTGTCACAGCAGGCTGAATGTTCCAGGAATGGGAGGACACAAACATCTCCACCAGCCCTCGGGCTACCAAGTGCATTGCAGGAGGTTGGACAAATGCTTGGGCAAATCATGTCCCAGCTCAGCCTTTGTTGTGCTGCCCTTTTGGGAGGAGTTAGGTTGGATGTGATACTCAGCAAGGCCCTTCGTTCCTCGCAGCCATAAGCACCTCCTGCGGCTGTGTTTTACCTAGGGTTAGGCTCTAAAAAAAAATTAAAAAGTCCTTAACCTTGCAGGACACACAGGAAAGAGGTAAGAGCAATTTGCTACTAACTATGCAGTTGAAATCTCAAAGTGATGGAGGTGGAGGCTCCACACACAAGCGTGATGGAGACGCATCCGCTGCCTTCTTTGTGGATCAGTAAAACCCTGGGGTGGGAAGGACCCATCCCAGTACAAAGTATTGTCAGTACCCACTGTGTCTTTCCTACAGTGAATCACTTGCACTACAGCTGAACGTTTGTTTGTTCCCGTTCTTTGTTTTGTCCTGGATGTCCTTTGTGAACTGTATTTGGTCTTGTTCATTAGGCTTCTAGTGTAATGTGTGTTTTTAGAGCAATAAAATGTGGCAGCTTTTTATACGAAATATCTGGCTCTGCCTCTTTCAAAGTCCTCAAGTACATGAGACTCATCTGGGAAGCTGCAGGCTGCTGTGGTCCCCTGCTCACAGTCCTGCTCTGCCTCTCCCATCCCACCCGCCTGCAGCTTCCTTCTCTATGAATAAAGGCAACAGCTTGCAGTTGGAGGCAAAACCGTTTTATTCTTGCAACTACGTGATGAGCTTTTGCCAAAATGGCTACAGCTGTTAACTCTGTTCCAGCCAAACCCTCAGGCTCTCGGGCTGCTTTGGTGGCTGCTGAGCAAAGGACGCATATCGTCTCTTGTCCACAGCCATGTGTTCTACTTTCCAGGACATCTTTATCTCCAGCCTGGTGCTGGTTACCTAGTCCTCTGCCTCGGGTTGACATGTTGCCCAGAGACCAACAGGTAGTGTTGAATGACAGGAAGAGAAGGTAAAGTTCCAGTTGGCAGCTTCTACATCCAAAGCAAGACAGTCATTGCTGCCTGTTCCTCTCCCATTGCCTTCGCAGAGAGCTCCAGCCCCCATCTCCAGCAGCACAACCGTTTTCTTTCTTGCCCTTGAACATGTGGACTGGTGGCCCGGTGCAGCTGGCGGATGGCAGCTCCTACCTCATGAACGACCTCCGGCCAGTCCTGAAGAAGGCCTCGATCTGTTCCAGGGACCTGCCTTTGGTTTCTGGAACACAGCAGCCTGTGAATAAGATGTTCCCGGCGCAGATGACAGCGAAGAATAGGAAGGGCACCTCGAGGCCGAAGGCTTCCTGGGAAGCGGAACAGAAAGCAGACATGAGTTGGTGCAGAGGAGGTCTGAGGAGGGGCTGACGGTCACCCTCCCGGGGCAGTACCCACCACGACCCGGAGGAAGAACTGGGTCAGGGTGAAGGCTGTCAGCCAGCTCACAACAACGCAGAGCCCCGAGGCCACCCCGCGGGCTTTCAGCGGGAGGATCTCTGACATCAGCAACCAAGTGATGGGGCCCCAGCCCATGGCATAACCTGCAGAAGAGGAGGGGTAAGGTGAGACTGTTGAGGCTTTGAAGCCCACTGGGGAGTGCAGAAGAGCCCTGTGCAATCCTGCCCTGCTCCCCCATCAATCACTAGTCCCCCCATTCATGCTCTGTCAGTCCTCAAAGTGACTTCAGATGCCATCTTTCTTGGTCTTCCAGGGACATCTGCCTTCCTTCCAACTCCAAGCTCTCATCTCCTTGCTCCGCATCACCCTGTCTCAGGTGAGAGACATCCCCCCAGGCTGGCACCCAGCTCTGTGCTGTGGGTCCTGAGCTCTTGCCCTCTGCACGTACCCATTATGAAGAACATGGTTGCCAGAAGGGGGATGAGGGTGATGTAGTTGGTCGGCTCAGCAGGAAGGTTGGCAGAGCTCACCAGTGTCTTGTTGGCGATGGTGCCGTTCTGAGAAGCTGGCACGAAGTGGATATAGAGCCCCATGGTCAGGTTGGAGACCAACATGATACCAGCTGTGGAGAGATGCAACAGCATAGTGGGATCGATGGGCGAGTGATCCCCTCTGTGCCAAGGGCCGAGCTCTAGGGAACACCTCTGCTCAGGAGCTGAGACAACACCAAAGGAAAGAGACCTCCCCCACCCCCTGCCCAAGTCCTGTATGGCTGAGCTTTCCACTCCTGCACGTTTGCAGAGCTCCTGGAAACCTTAAATAAGAGCTTCCCTTGCACAACAGTGGGAGAGAGATGTACCTGATACAAAAAGAAGAATCTTCCTCCCGGCTTTGTCCATCGACACAGCAGCGATCACCACCGAGAACAGACGTACCAAGCCAACAAGAGCTGCATCGTACTCTGGTTTCTGCAACAGCAAAAGCAGTGGGGAAGCTGAGGTGGGAGAGCCAGGGAAAGGGCAGGTTCCTACACGTGTTGCCTTGACTCTGGCTGATGACTTTGCAAAGCTACCTTCCTGCAGGAAGAGCCCAGAGAAGAAGAGCCTGAAGCTCAGAGGAGGAGAGTGGGGAGACAGTGGGGCCTGTCCTGCTCCCCACCTTCATGCAGCCCTTTGCAGGGCAGGTGCCTGGCAGTTGCTGCCAACCAGGTGCTTTAAAAAAGGCTTCAAATTTGGGGTCTTAGAGCTGCAGGGGATTGGAGCATCGGGCAGCCATCAGTGAAGATGGGGCAGTCCGAGCACAGGCAGAACCCCGGGGCTCACCAGGATGACGGATGTTTTCTTGAATATCGACTGCAGGTACACAAGGACACAGGTGACACCGGAGAGCTGCTGCAGGAACCTCATCCCCACTGCGATCAGGATGGGCTTGTAAATGAAGGGGTCCTTGATTTCAGCACAGGAAACCCGCCGACTCTGGAGGGGACAAAGCCAGAAAGCCGAGGTGTTGTCACCTCTGGGCACCACCACAGGACCCAGAAGATGGCTCAGGAGTTGCCCAAAGGAGGCTGGATTTTGCAGTTTTCACATTACATCTCCCCCGTGCTGGAGGTAAGCCCCGTCCTTTCCTCACCTGCTTCCTCACGCTCTCCTTGATCTGCTCATACTCCCGGGCGTAGTCCGTGTCCTTGCCCCGCAGCCAGCACAGAGACCCCAGTGCCTCGTCGTCCTTCCCCTGGGAGAGCAGGAACCGGGGCGAGTTGGGCATGAAGCAGAGCAGGACGATCATCGTGAGCACGGGCACCTCCCCTGCGACGGCCAGCCAGCGCCAGTCCAGGACCAGCCCTGCCGGAGCAGCACAGTTAGGAGGGGAGTCCTGGCCTTGCCTCCACGTAAGCACCCCGTCAGCAGAGATTTGATAAATCCAGGGGGGAAAAATTTCATAGAATCATAGAATGGTTTGGGTTGGAAGGGACCTTAAAGATCATCTGGTTCCACCCCCCTGCCATGGGCAGGGACATCTCCCACCAGCCCAGGTTGCTCCAAGCCCCGTCCAACCTGGCCTTGAACACCTCCAGGGATGGGGCAGCCACAGCTTCTCTGGGCAACCTGCGCCAGGGGCTCACCACCCTCACAGTGAAAATTTTCTTCCTAATATCTAATCTAAGTCTCCCCTCTTCCAGTTTGAAGCCATTCCCCCTCGTCCTATCACTCCATGCCCTTGTAAAAAGTCCCTCCCCAGCTCTCCTGTAGCCCCTTTAGGGACTGGAAGGCCGCAATAAGATCTCCCCGGAGCCTTCTCTTCTCCAGGCTGAACCCCCCCAACTCTCTCAGCCTGTCCTCCCAGCAGAGGGGCTCCAGCCCTCAGAGCGTCTTTGTGTCCCTCCTTTGGATCCGCTCCAACAGGTCCATGTCTTTCCTATGTCGGGGGCTCCAGAGCTGGACTAGTTTCCAAAAACTAGAGAGAGTTTTTCTGTTTTTCTCCCACCAAAGCAGCATTTTCAGCTGTTGTTCAATATGGGGAAACTCCCCCAAATCTTAGAGGCTCCAGCAAGACCCTGCAGCAACCAGGGCACAACGCTGGCAGGAGATGTACACACGGTTCATCGTGTGCTGCCCTTCAGCCCTGATGAAACCTCAGCAGGACCCAGGTCTGCAGACATGGTGATGGCCACAGGTCCATGTGGGTTATGGATTCATCCCTCTAAGCGCGCACACAAGTGGGGGTTATGCACAGGCGATCCTGTCTGACCCCATTTGCACACCCGTGGTGGTGGCTGTGAGCTGGCTGCGAGAAGGAATCCATCAACTTGCTGAGAAAGTTGTTTAAAATAAACTCCCCTTCCCTAAGGTCTCACCAAGGGGTTCCTGCCCTCTGAACATGGAGATACTTGCCCAGTGCGTACAGGACGAGGGAGCCCAGCACTGCCATGATCTGAGGACAGGCGCCCAGCATGCCTCTGACCCCGGGGTGGGAGATCTCCGAGATGTAGACCTGGAGCGGGACAACACATGCTTAACAGAGCTGCAATATGTAGCCATCACTACCAAAACCTGTCCTCTGTCACCTCGCAGTCATCCACTGCAGCCAGAGGAACCCCAAACTTTGAGGAACCCCAGACTTTGAGGAAACTGCCCTCTCGGGGTGGAAACCTGACTGGTCCAGCAGCACGAGCTGGTCCTGGCAGGAGGAGAGGACAGCCTTGCAGGCACCGCCGCTTCCCTCCTCACCCCAGGGTGGGAGAAGTGCTCCAGCGGCATGTTCAGACTCCTGTTACTGGAAAGACGTGCCCCGGGGTTACTCAATTCTTGCCTTCCCCTCTGCGTGCAACATGAGGTTGGCGTTCAGTAAACATGGGAGGAAATAACTGCTGGGAGGAACAGGGCAGGGATCGAGGACCTGCCTTCCCTTTTCTGCAGGCAAGAACATCCAGCACCATGGGGGCGGCTCGGGCTGGTCATGGCATTGCTGTTAACCCGGTGCATCCTCCCCATCCCCAACCACAGCCAGCCCCGGAGCTCTGCTGATGCCTCCATAAAGCAGCGGGATGCCCCAGGCTCAGCTATGGCACTAACCCGTCTCCCGCCATGCAAATCCCTGGCTAATTCCCTCCCATGGCACGTTACCGGGATGGAGGCGGACGTCACGCCGCCGGCGTAGCCCGTCAGCACGCGGCCCAGCAGCAGCATCCCGATCCCCTGGGCACCGGCCATCAGCGCGTATCCCACGGCGGAGGGCAGCGCCGAGAACATGATGCTCAGCTTGCGGCCCAGGCGGTCATTGAGCAGCATGGCGCTGAGCCCCCCCGCCGCCGCTCCCAGCGTGAACACCGACTGCGGGGAGACACGGAGAGGGGTCTCGGTGGGGCCGGGCTCCCCCCGCACACCCACTGGCTCTGCCCCCCGCCCCTGGCAGGGACAACCCCGCTCCTTACCCCGAACCAGGATGCCGTGTGCTGGTCCAGCCTGAGCGCAGGGCTGGGGTGAGCCTCCAGGGCAGGGATGACGGGAGAGGGGTAGACCAGGGCGAAGCCGAAATTGAAGTTCCCCAGGACAGCGGCAAACACAGCCAGGTACAGCCGCTTGTTGCGGAGGCTCCTGAGGGAGGAAGGGAGAAGGATGCGTTGGGCGCCCTTATCGCAGCCGGCAGAAAAGGTAACTCTGTCTCGCAGCTTCCCCCAGCCTTTGCTGAGGTTCTCGTGACGCCCACGGAGGGATTTTCCCCGGGAACGGCCCTGCGCAGCCCCGGGCTGGTGGGGTTTCTCCGAGCGGAGCAGCGGCCGCTCCTGCCGTGTGGCGGGGGGCGACAGCCCGTCCCCCCGGGCACCGCCGATGCTCTCCTCTGCGCTGGGCGCTTTTCAGCGGGTTCGACAAACCGAGAAAAGCAGAAGCTGGAGCCGGGCAGCCCCACCGACCCAGCCGGCAGCCGGCGTGTCCCAGCGGAGCAGGGAGGGGGTTCCCTTCAAGCCCCCCGTGCCCTCCAGCAGGACCTCATGCCCCCACGAGAGTTGGATGTCCAAAAGCACGTACACCCGCAGCTCTCCCAGGAGGGCTCACCCAGCACCGCACACCCTGGGTGGGACGAGACCCCATCTCAAGGCAACTTGGGGATGAGAGCAGCATGGACCAGCTCTCCCGCTGGCTCCCCCCAGCCCAGTGCTCGCGGGATGGGGGGCACAGCCCACCCCACAGCCAGCCCCATGGCCCCAGCCCGGACCTTACCACAGGTACTCCTTGTCGAGCCTCTTGCCAGCGCTCTCGGGGAAGGTCCGATACGAGAAGCTCGTCTTCCTCACGAGGGGCTCCCGGGCGCTCAGGTCCATGGCCGTGCTGTGGCCGGTGCCCGTCGCGGAGCGGGTGCTGCTGCGCTCGGAGCTGCCTCGGGGACGAGGAGGAAGAGGCAGCTGAAAGCGAAAGGGGAGAGGCTGCCTGGCGTTGCCTAATCAGAGAAATCTGTGCCTCGTGGGCTCGCACCCGGCCGGCCTCCGGGGAGGAAACTGTGGGGGGGGCCGGAAAACCGGCGGGCAAAGAGCTACGGAGGAACGATGGTGCCCTGCAGCCTTCGCCCCACACCCGCCCAGCCCTTGTCCCTCCCAGACCCCATCGACACCAAAACCCATCACTGCAGTGGCCCTTACGGGGTTGCTCCTTGCAGAACTGTTTCCACCAGCAGAAATGTCCCTTTGCTAAGGCCACGTCTCTTCCCTCGAGGGACCAGTACCAGTTAGGCCAGCCAAATGCTGCTTCTTTTTACGGGGGTAAATTGCATCTGCGTGAGCCTCCACAGCCACCCCGGGGAAGGGTTCTCAACGTAGACCAGGGCTGAGGATGAGGAAGGAGAGGAAACAAGAGGGAGGTGAATATGGAGAGGGCACAGGGAGCAGGTGGAAGGGATGAAGAGCGCTGATGAGGATGGAAAAAGGGATGGTGGAATCTCTGCTGCATTGGGTGCAGCTGATGGTGGCCCCGGGATGCCCACGGGTGCTTTTGCCCCCTCGCCTTGATACCCCCCCCAACCCCACAGGGCTCAGAGGGCAGCACTGTGCTGGGGCATCTGCAGGTCCAGGGGGGCTGCAAGGTCCAAACGAACTCCGTAGGAAAGGGGAGGGACATACCTACTGGCTTTGCACTTGGATTTAATCAGCAGATGTCTTTCCCTAAACTACTGTAGTGCTCCTCTTGTTTCCATCCTTCACTTTAGTCCCTGGTGCTTTTGGGACCACCTGGGTGGCTTCTGCACCCCCAAGCCTGCCTGGGAGCCCCAGTGATGCTTTGGTGTCAGCTACGCTCTTCCCTCTGTGCAATCTGGTTCCCCTTCTGCAACCGCCAAGTGCGGCATATAGTGTCTGAGCAGTGCTGGGGATTCACAGCTGACTCAGGCACTCGGGGCTGTGATTTCTCCTCAGGAAGACAGGTCATGGAGCAAGGTGACGTCAGGGTGGCAGGCCAACCCATCCAAAAAAATTCCAGTGCCACGTTGGTTTCCGAGCAGGGATGTCCCAACAGCCACCAGCTGACCTGGAGCCGGTCCCTGCACTCTGGGCACCCCCTCCATCAGCAAATGCCATGGGTCACCTCCCTCGCCTGGATTTTGCTCCGTGCATCTGGGCTAGCAGCGCCTGTTTGCTCCCACAGTGGCAATGCTCTGTTTGCATCGTGCAGAACAAGGAAAATCTGCAAATGAGTGGCCTTAGGGAATTTGAAGAGGAAGGATGCTGCAAATTCACGTCGTGAATTTGCAGCATCCTTCCTCTTCAAATTCCCTAAGGCCACTCATTGAGAAAGTGATTCTTCATCCCCTCTGCCCCTCCCAGGCCTCAGCTTTTTCCCCCAAACCCAGGTATACCGAGTCTCTGCAAGGCAATATTTGCCGTGTTCCACCCCAAAACAGCTGCCTTTCGGCACTACGAGTTAAAAAAAGGAGCCCCCAAAGTAGGATGCTGAAGCAGAGGGAGGGCAGGCTGGGGGCGGAGGGCTCTAGGGTGATGCTGCTGGGGCTGGTCCAGGTGAAAAGCGGCTGCAGGTGCTGAGCATGATGGTGCTCACTGGGGAACGTGGCTGCAAGGTCTCCAGGGGCTGCAAGGTAAGGGCTTTTCTCTTTTTCCTCTCCAATCCTTGTTTTTGCTGTGAGTATCTCAAGCGAGGAGGAAGCTGTGGGCTTGCTGGTTGGTTATCTCTGGCTCTTTCCATCATGGAGCTTCTTGGCTGCTGCTTTTTGGGGCCGTGGTGGGGCTGAGCGTGCTGCCCCATGCAGGGTCACTCCAGCTCTGTGCTTGTGCTTCTTGGAGCGGTTTGCGTGCTGGGTTGTGGGTCCCCGCTGGGAGGGACAGTGCCGGGAGTGATATCACTGAGAGCAAAGGTGTGAAACCCGTGTTGCTGCTCTGTGGTGTGCGTGGGGGTGAGTAGAAGAAAGGCTTCTGCGTGTGTTGATGGGTCTGTTGTCTGTGCATCCTTTGGATGTTCACATCTCTCAAAGACAAGGGCTGGGAGCTTCCTGTTTGCAGGGACAAACACCGAAGTGGGGAGAGATGATGTGTCCTGATGGGGAGTTGGTGGCAGCGTTGGGTGCTGACCTGGTTGTGCAGTCTGGTGGCTTGGACGGGGAGAAGGTGACTCAGAGCAGACTACCACGAGATAGCCATCTGCGTGCAACCACACCTCTTGCTAATTCATCTCCCTCCCTTCATTTGTTTTTGGAGACCAATGTGACCTGTAGTGAGGGACTTCAGAAAACAGGGTCTGCATCTCCCCTCTCTTCAGGGCTCTGCTCTCCCCTTTCCCAGGAGCAGGGGTGCTGAGCCCCAGGCCCTGGCAGCTCCTGGGGGCTGGGTTGTGCTTGGGTGCACAGGCTGGGCGCTGGGTGGTCGGGGGCAGCCTGCTGCAGCCCCTGGGACCTGGCAAAACACGCCTGGGACCTGCTCTGCTGCCACACTGGGGTGAGCCCGGCCGTGCTGGTGCCACCCCAGCACGTGTGTGGGTGCAGAGGGCTGGAGCCCCGAGTGCCACCCCCTGCCCCAAAGGGGCTATTGCCTGCGTCGGATTTAATTCTCATGTTTCTGGCTATAAAGCAGCCATTAACAGAAGAGTCGTCAAGCCTAGAAACGTGCATTAGCTGGTTTTGCTGTACTTATGTGATAATTTAATTTCCATTGTTTTTCCCTAAATAGCCCTGTTTGCGGGAGGCTTTCGGGAGGGAGCAGGGTGATGCAGTGGCTGCTGTGTTTCCTGGGCTGGGGTCGGTGTTAGGATGGGGCTGTGGGGCTGGGACCCCCCTCTGGGCTGGGGCACCTCCCCGGCACGTGGCCACTGCGTGCACTTGCCACAGACCTCACAGAAGGACACGGTGTCTGTCCTATACCTGAAGCCACTTGGACGCGGGACAGAGAGGAGTGCTCAACATACCCTCCCACCCCTTATATTTGGGGGCGAAAAAGGGTATTGTAGAGGAGCCGTGAGCCAGAGCAGTGGGATCTCCCTGAAACGCGAAGGGTTATCCAGTTTCTGTGCAGATTTGTCAACTGCTTCAAACAGGAAATTACTTCGTGTCTTGAAAAACCTCCAAGCACCTGTAACGCCGGGAAGTTCGGGGGAGCCGGCGCTGGTCTGGGCTCGGGGAGCCGGGGCTGAGCCCCTGGACTGGTCTGTCCCTCAGTGTGCAGGGGGACGGTGTCCCCTGGAGGGAAGGGGGTCCCTCAGGCGTGGTGTAATGGGTCCCCACACTTGCTTCCGTTGAGCACCACATCCTCGCTCTGCCCTCCATGGTTTCTTTCTAAAAGTGCAGTCTTGGTAAGGAATAAAGCACTCGCTGCCCTGTCCCTGCTCCACATCTCCCTGGGGACTCTCCTGACTTGCTGTAGGTCCTACTGAAACACAGAAGGGGCGGGAAAGGTGAAAGAAGACTCTGCGTCAGCGGTGCCTCTGGTGGGCTGTGCTTGGCCATCGGCAGGGGGAAGGGGGTCCTGCCTCGCTCCCCACCGCTGCGGCAAGTGATGGGGCTCCGGGTCCTCGAGGGGGAACTGGGGAGGAGCGAGGCGCCCGCTTTGGGAAAGCAGCAAACCAACCCGTGGCCGATTAAAGGGCAATCTGGTTTTGCTGAGAGCTGTTGGCTCCCTCTGCCAGAGTGATGCATTGCTCCGGCTCAATAGGACCTTCCTCCCCCTCTGACAGCTGTGCAATAGATCATGAACATATGCAAAAAAATAAACTGCATCAAAGCCACTTGGCAGCTTAACTAACCCAATTCATAAATTAATTTCTATTCCTCTTGTAAGGGAGAAATCAGCCTCTCCTCAAGGCTATTCGTCTCTATCGCTCATCTGGCCACATCCTTTCATAAATCTTCCCCGTGAGTCTGAACTGGGGACTGCTGGGTCAAGATGCAGCGATGCTCAGTGCCCGCGCCGGGCTCGGGGGCAGCCCCGCGGCTGGTTTGCCCTGGAGTGGGTCAGGGCTGCTTCTCCCTGCGTCGCCCGCAGCCCCTCAGGCTGGTGCTTTGCAGCACGGTGCTGCTCCGTGGGCGCGCAGGGGCGATCTTTTGGGGAGCACGTGGTGATGGCCAGGGAGCTACCGGGGCGGTGCAGAGGTATGGTGGTGAACCCGCTCCTCGCCAAATGTGGGCACGCAGCACGTGTTGGGTTTCCAGAGCCGCGCAGGGCATGGACGGTGACTGCAGGGTGTTGGGGGCACGCGGAGGGAGGATGGGGGCCGGCACCGGGCTGGGTGCACCCCTGTGGCATGGTGCTTGCGGAGCTGGGGGAGTCTGAGCCCAGGAGACAGCTATGACTGTTTCCCCCCCAGCTTTCCAAGCCACCGTGGCTTTGCAGAACGGTGCCTCGCACCCCCGGCTCCAGACGGGCATCGGTGCCTGGAGCCCAGGTTTGCTTTTCCAACCAGGCAGACAGGAGTCAGCTCTTCCCTGCTGTATCCCTTGCCCCGCTTCCCCCCTCGCAGAAAAAAAAAAACCATCACCACCTTTTCAGGCTGCCATCTGTTTATTTTGTTGGACTCGGAACTTGCTGAAATGTCTTTCGATGGATGAAGCAGCGCAGAGTAGAAGAACAGAGCCTGGCAGGCTGCATGGTGAGTGGAAAATAGTTTTTTGGGACTTTCTGGAGTTTGAAGGCCCGATGATGGATGTGCATGCGAGGGATGGTAATGGCTTTGTAAGTATCAAAACACAGAGCAAAAGAATAACTCTGCCTAATAGACTGAGAAATGTATGTCGGACAGGATCCGCTCCGCCACGGGCGAGAGCGGCGGCGCTGGATGATGAAGTGCCGCGGGGCTCGGGAGCAGCGCTTGCATTGGTGTAATGTGTTGGAAAGAATGGCACAACTGGTTTTGGAAAAAAAAAAAAGAAAAAAAAAATGAGATACTCGCTCTGAGTGTGTTGGGAAAGGCTGCATCTTGCCTCAAAATGAGTCTCAAGGAGACCCGTTGTGTTTGCCGTGACCTGTCCGAGGGGCTCACAGCCGCCCGCGGCTCCGACCCGCCGGGCAGAGCTGCCTGTCCCTGTGCCTCCTGGCTCCCCTCTCGCTGCCTTCCCCCTCTGCTCCCCTCCCGCTGCCCGGACCTACTGACAAAAGTGATGGGTTTATGTGGAAATTTTGTGGGGATAAATATTTGCCTGTCAGCAACGCTAGGTCGGAGCATGATTTCTCATGTGCAATTTGGAAATGACATTTCCAAACAAAATTAGAATTTCCCACTGAGGTGGGTTTTTTGTTGTTGTTGTTTTTAAGTTGAAAAAGGGCTGAATTTGGAGGGGTTTCCTGGGTGCCACGCAAATGGAAGACTTGGTCATCCCTCCATGCTCAGAGCGAGGGGTTTTGGTGTCCCCTTTCCCACCTGGCTAACCCAGAAGCTGGGGTGAGCTGGAAGATGTGTGTGTGATCTTCAGCTGGGCGGAGGATTTACCAAAAACGGGATGTTTTTTCCTGCTTGTGGGGCATTTTTTTTTTTTTTTCAGGTCACGTGAAATCTTGAGACTCACAACTTCCAGTGCCCTCAGGTAGAAGTGAAACTGGGAAGGTGGATAAAAAGGAGGTGTGGGGGCAGATCGCAGGTTTCCAGCCCTTCCCATGCCATGCGGTGGCTTCGTCACTCGCTGCATCTTCTGCCGCAGCTTTTGGGAGGCCGCTGGCCTGCACCGGTGTGTGAGAGCAGTGTCAGGGCAGCGCAGGGCCACGCTCTTCTGGAGTCTGAACTTCCCCAGGGCTGTGGTGGCTCCCGAGAGAGGCAGGGATGTGGCCAGCGGCGCTCAGCGCTGGTGCCCCCTGGTCCTTGCACCCCATGGATCTGTGTCTTGCCTTGCTTGGATGATGAGGTTGATCTTCGTGCACGTCTGTGCAGCGGTACTGCATGAAAGCAATGGCTGAGCATCCCCAGGGATGCTGCGCTTTCGGACGGGCCAGCTGTGGGAAACAGCTCAGGCTTTCCACAAAATCCAGCGCTGGGTAGGGATGAGGTGGGATGCGGCTGCCTCCAGCCGGGAGAAGCCCCGGTGGCTCTCGGCGCCCCGGTGCCGAGCTGGGAGGGGGCTCGGGTGCTGTGAAGCAGCAGCACTGGTTGCTCGTGGGGACGGGTGAAAACGTGGTGAGCACAGGGCTGCACCGCAGTGACTGCGGCAGTCGGGGGAATACAGCTGAGTCCCGCTCGGCTGCAGGGATGCTTTTGGGGCTGGATGTTATCCCTCCGGAGACCTGATGGCTTAGGTGACCTGCAGCCTCAGGAGGATGGTTCTGCCATTGCTCAGCTCAGCTCGTACCCAGAATGTAGCCACAGGGGCTAAAAATAGGATTTAAAGAACAAACACAAGAAAGTTTCCTTTCTGAAATACCTACCCTGTGTATCCAGAGCCATGTTAAGGTACCAACAAGGTTTTTGACACCCTGTGTTGGCTGAGAGGTGGCAAGATAAATAAAACAACTTTCAAGAAGAAATTTTTCAAGAAATCTTTTTTTTGTGTGTGTGTCCAGTTGAACTCCCTGAGCTGCCGGCACAGGCTTTGACACATCGCCTGTTGCGGTGCCATAACATGGGTTTTTGGATCCCCCTTCCCTTGCCCATGGGCATTTCTGCTGGGTAGTTGGAAGAGAAGCTGCTTTTTCTTTCATGGCAAGGACTGGATTTCTTTATGCTTCGGACACAAATCTCCCCCCAAATTCCTGAGAGCTGCCGCCTGCTCCTTCCTTGGCTCTGCGTGGTTTTTTCCTGTTTAATATGACTTTTTTTTTAAAAAAAAAAAAAAAAAAGGCAAAACAAAACATATCATTTCCTTGATTTAATGTGAGCCAATTATGGCTCACAGGCTGTTAACTTCATCACCGCTTCTTCCAAGAAAGACCTTGGTAAAATAAACCACCGCGCCGGCGGAGCGGAGCAGAGCTGGCAGCCGTGCCGCTGCGCTGGGACCTGCCGTCGGGCTCCGCGTGCGACCGGCAAAGCCTCGGCTCGAGCCACGGCATTTTATTCCCCCCATCCCCTCCCCGCTCCCAGCTGGAAAAAAAGCTAATGGCTCTGTCACACACATGCCCACCAAAATATCCAACCACTTGTTGTACATCTGCTGACGGATACCAACTGGAAAGGAGATTAGGGCTCAGACTCCCGCGCTGGGCTGTCTGCCCCTCCTAATGAGGAACAGATTGGAGCCCTCGCCGGCGCTCGAGCGCGGCACGCTGCCTCCAGCGCCCGGCAAATGGCAAAATCAGGAGGGCTGGGGCGGCCGGCGGATACCAGGGTGCGGGCCAGCGTTATTAAACTGTGCCGGCGGCCAGGCACAGCCTAGGCTGAGGCTTGGGTGGGTGCTGTGGGGGGTGCTGGGGGTCTGCAATGAGCCGGTGGGACCCCAAAAGTTGGGGGGCACCTGAGTTGATGCGTATTTGCAGCAAGGGCTGGCATGGGGTACTGGGGATGCTTTGTGGGATGCCGTGCTCCTCCCAAGGGGGCACTTGCCCCTGCGCTGGTCCTGCCCATCACCCCCAAATCGCAGTGACTCGCACATCTGGAAGCAGGATTTGACCCCTCCAACCTGGGCACCGCTGGCTTGGAGACCTGGAGCCGCCTGGTGTCCAGCCATGGTGGAGTCCCACGTAGTATGGGTCACCTTTTGCATGGCGTTTCCCAGCTGCTTTGCCTTAGGAAGAAAAACTCTCGTGGCATGTAAAAGCACCTCGGGGCCATCCCCGGGAGCAGGGTGCGGGTCCCGTGCTCTTCCCCACCCTTGGCCACAGCCGTTTCCCCGGGGTTTTGCATACCGGCTGCGGCTCCGGGACCCACAGACCCTCCGCGTGTTTGCCAGGGACTGCATGGCCGTCTCCTGAATTGCTCCGTCCCCTGGCCGGGGGCCAGCGCAGGAATGTTAACGTGTTTCTGCAGCTAATTTGGGGCTGTGGGCAGACCTGGTGCTGCTTTCTCCCTCCTTCCCTCCCTCCCCACCGCTGGCGCTTGGTTTATTTTATGTTTCTTTTCAGCGGCGGTTGAATTGAAAATTAAGATGTGCCGGGACCTAATTCCAAATAAAAATGCCAGCGCGTTCCCTGCGGGGCCCTTGGTTTAACCTCGGAGGCGGGCAGCCCCACGTGCGGCTCGGCCGTGGGGATGCATCCCCACCCCGGCATGGGGAGCGAGGGCAGAGGGAAACCTGGCTCCTTCCCTTTGGCAAAGCATTTCCCACCAGTGGCGCGGTGGGGATTGCCCAGAAATGATTTGCCTCGCTGGGAATTTGGGGATTGCCCTTGCGGGGTGCCCTCGCCAAGGAGGGTGATGTGCTTGCAGGTTCTGTGGGATTTTCGTGCTGTGCATCATCTGCCAAGAGCCTGCCATCGCCTGCGCCCCGCAGGATAAGGGATGGGGACAAGGCCGTGTCCCGGCCGGGGCTGTGACACCGCGGCGGGCGGGTGGTGTCCGGCTGCCATCGATCCCTGGCCGCTGGCAGAAAAGAGCAGGAGAGGAGCAGGATCGATGCAGTGGCCTATAAAAAAGCAAAAATGAGTGGGATTCCCATACAAGGGGCGATGGGAGGCAGCTGCATCCTCGAAGCAGGAGAATAAGGAGCTTTTTATAAGCCCATTTTCGCAGGCACCTTTTAACCCGTTTATCCCGCTGACAGAAAACCTCGTGGATGAAATCTGGAGTGAAAGCAGAGACCTGAAAGCACATTTCTGCTCCGCTGGCGATCTGTTAACGGGATAATCTTGTTACAGCCACCTGTTAGTCCTGGGGTGAATCTTGAGTATTCCTGGGCAGATTTAATTTATTTTATTGGCATAAGAGCACTCTGCCCCATGATCATGGGGTGTCCCCCAACCCCTCAGCCCTCGACTGCTTTCCCATTCAGGGTCACTGAAAGCAGCACTCGGTACTTTAAATTGCTCTTAAATGAAAGGAGTTTTGAGGTTTTTGAAGATGAAGATGGACCAGGATTTTAATCAGGAGCCTTTGGGCCAAGCCCTACGTGCATTAAAAAAAATATCTTTACGCATCTCCATGGCCTTGAATTTCTCTGAGTTTTGTGAAAATCGGTGGTGGATAGAGGAGGAAAAAACCCCAAATACATGTCCCTGCCACGAGGGGAGACTGTTATAGCCAGGCTGTGCCCACGCTGGGAACAGTCTGGCCACTGCCACGGCTCTCTTCCCTTCCCACCAGTTTTGCTGCAGCTCCCCTGGGTTTTTTTTCATTGTGCATTTAAACCCGACGTGGCGTGTGTGTGTGTGTGTGTGTGTGTGTGTGTGTGTCCCATCCCCTGAACTCTCCCTCACCCTCCTGCAGCCGCCGCGGCAGGTAGGGGCAGCCCCGACCCCTCGCTCCCAAAATTCATTTCCCTTGGGAAAGCCTCCTAATCCGGTTACACATCCCGCTGCCCCCCGGGTCCCTAACGGGCGAGCCAGACCTCGCAGGAGGATGAGATGGGAAAATCTGGGAGTGAGAAGGAGCGGGGTTTATATGGGAGAGCGATGGGAGGTGCCGTCCCTGCTCGGTCCCCGTCTCCTCCCGGGGGCTCCCCGGCTTTCGGGGAGCACTTGCCGGGGTGTCCTGAGCCCTTGGGGCTCTGCCCGTGTCTGGAGGAGCTCATGTGAAACCCATTAAAAGCGTAAGGAAAGGGAGCACGACGGTTGGGAATCATTTTGTTTGGGTTTCTAAAACGTGCGCATGAAAACACTGTGTGGTTTTCTGACAAATTTGAAACAGCGCTGCTCAATTCGCTCCAGTGCTGCTACTGTTGATCTAGCAGACTGTAAAGCATTTATTGGAGTTGCTTGAGGCGAACTTAAGCATCTGTGGAATAACAAGTCCAGGAAGTAATTGCATCCACAAGGAAAATATTTTTATGTATAATTCAGTGACCCATTTTATAAACATTGCGGTTCCACCTTGGACTTTTTTTTTTTTCCTTTTTTTTTTCCTTTTTTTTNTTTTCATCCGCAGCCTTCCCTATCCAAGCGTCTGAGGTTAGCGAAATATGCAGGGTTGTGTTTGGTGGCTCCGTGTTTGGTAGGGCATGGCGCTGGGCGGGAGGTGCGGAAGGAAAGCCCCGGCACTGCCGACGGGGCGGCCGGGGGTCCGGCTCCGGAGGTGGCACTGTGGCGGGGGGACGCCGGCGCTGGGTGCTGCGGAGAAGCAGAGAGACAGCGTGGATTGCTCCCGCCGAGCTTGGCAAGCGCAGAGGAATTGTTTCGGGGCAAGGGCTTTTCTTTCTTCCTTAGCAAACCAGCTTTACGAGAAGATGAGTCATTTACAGCCTGGGTGGCATCATGCTCGGCGCAGGGCTGTGGAGCCGGGGGGGGTCTGTGTCCAGTTTTTGGGGTTATTTTGGGGGGGGTGTTCATTTCCATGCAGTATAAATGCAGCCCCCCACCCCACATTTCTCGACCCGGGAGCTCCGTTTGCTGTCGTGGCACAGCGCCAGTGGGAGTTGGAAGGAGCCGTCGCACAAAGACCTTTTGGAGGGGACCGGCCCGTCCTGAGCGCGGCAGCCCGGGCACGGACGGTTTGGGGACCGGCAGAGACACATGTGCAATGGGCAATAACTTAAAAAACATAGATATGCTCCGACAGAACAAAGTTCTGAAAAGATAAAGCTGCAAAACACCGTATTAAAAGGACACTTAGTTTTTGTGGGGTTGATATTGTGGGGGTTTTGTTGGTGTGAGGGCACCTCAGCTGGGGTAGAGCTGCCCCTCGTGGGGCAGGGGGTGGGATTGATGGTGTGGGAGCTCACTCCCCCTTCTCCCACTTTGCCTGCCACGGATTTGTTGGCATCTTTATTCCTTGGGGGGAATAAAAGTCTGACCCACTCGGAACGGTGAAACGCGTGTGGGTGCTGTGCCATGAGACCAGAGGGCATCTCGTGGGTCCTCATCCTCCCTACGGCATCACGGGGAAGTGACCGACCCCCCCAATGCCTGTGCTGCTGGGGGGGACCCATCGCTTCCCACCAGGCAGTGACCCCCCCGGCTCCTGCCCCGCCGTCTCTCCCTGTGCCCGGGGCACGGCTCAAAGCCAGGCAGCGCTGAAAATTGGAGGGCAAACCTCAAGCTGGAGGTGCCAGGCAGAGCCTCCCCTGCTTTTCCCGTTGTTTCCATCGCCCCCGAACCGCCGTGCCCCGGGCGCAGCCGCCCCCCTGCCCGTGGAGCGGCGATGCCAAGGGCAGTCAGAGCCCCGGGGCCGGGCCCCCCTCCAGGAGGGAGAAGAAAACAAAACAAAACAGGCCTGGGAGTAAATATTATCTGAATATAAAGGAACGCGATGTTTCTTCGTATGGGTCTAGAATTTCTGCCTTTTAACAGCTAACCTTGACTCAGCCAATATCCACAACATGCAGCCCTGGCCAAAATATGCTGGGCCTTAAAGTACCACAACAGCTGTTTTTCTTGCTAAAATATGACATTAAATTTTTTGGACGGCTGGATGCTTCCTTGATGAAAGTGGAATAAGGGGCTATTTTTCCTCTCTCTCTCTCTCTCTCTCTCTCTCTTCCCCCCCGCTCCCATCTTTCCTCCTCCTTCCGTGCAAGGCGATAAAGCCCGAGCCTTCGCAGACATCCCGTGCGGGCAACCGGCCGATGCGCCCGCGGGGCCGGAGCCCCGGCTGCAACCTGAGAGAGGGAGGTGCTGCTGCCTGAACCCCCCCCCCCCCCCCCCCCCCCCNTGCCTTGTTATTCCTGGATCCCTCCCACGCCCCGGCAGAATCCATGCCAGCAGCAGTTACAGCCCTGACATCTTGTTTTGCTGATGGTTTGTAGTATGTCAAAAATGTTCCGCCCTTAAGACCAGGGCACCGGCGGGGGGGCCGGGGGCGGTGAGGCTGGTGGGTCCCCCGGTGGGTTTTGTACTTTGGACCCCCCCATCCTTGCAAAAGAGGCGGTTTGGGGCTTTTCAAGAGCTCCAGCTGCAGCCAGTGGTGTGGGGCAGGAGCCCGGTGGCCACATCTGGCCCCGTGAGCTGGTGCTGGTCCCTGTCCCCAAACCAGCCTGTATTTGGGGAAATCACCGGTGTGTGAGCCAGCGCTGGCTGAGGTTTGTCCCTCTTCCCCCTGCAATGGCAGGGAGGTCTGGCACAGAGTTTGCAGCCAGCCACGCGCTGGGGTGGTGCAAACAACGCTGCGGTGGCTTTTGGTTTGGTGATGCCACCTGGGTGTCACCCGGCACGACAGGAGTCTCTCCGGACAGCACATTTGTCTACAGGTGCTTTTGCGGGATGAGCTGCATTTCCCAGGCTGCGGTGGGCGCTGGGATGGGGGTTTGCAGTGAAGTCGCTGCCATGGGTCTTAAAATATGGGAATGGGCACAGCGGGAGCAGAGATGCACGGCGGGATGCGCCATGGATGGTGCCAGTGACGTGGCTCTGCTCAGCAGTGCTGTGGCCACACACAACACCATTGCCCAGTGGCACCTGGGTGCTGGTCTGGGGCACGCTGGTGCTGAGACCCACTGCACGGGTGATGGGGGCAGCATTGGGATGGGGTGTCTGCTCCACTCATCCCCATCCCATCCCCACCTCTGGAAGCACTGCAGTTCCTTGTCCGGTTCCCCGTGCGCTGTTGAGAACAAAGTCCCTGCCCTCCACGCCTTGTCCTCCCCTTCTTCTTCCTTTTTTTAATGGTCAGCTTGATTTTCAGTGGGACACGGGAGAATTTTCAAAAGGAGGGAGGTGGGAACCAAACTGGCGTGAGGGTTTCACTGCCCGGAGCCTCCCGGGCTCCTTTATTTTGACTGGGGTCTGACATCTCACGGGCTGATGAACTGGGAGCACTGGCGAGGTGCTGCACGGGCAGCGTGGCATTGTGGCCACGGGGTCGGGCTTGGGGGCTCCAGCCCCAACCTGAAGTTCCTCATTGCTCCTCTTATTTATTAACAATTTTGCTGCGATACCTTAATTATACCTAACACTGCATCCGCCAAGCCATCATGCTCCCTGTGCACGTATTTAT
Source organism: Anarhynchus alexandrinus (assembly GCA_008711295.1). Classification (NCBI taxonomy): domain Eukaryota; kingdom Metazoa; phylum Chordata; class Aves; order Charadriiformes; family Charadriidae; genus Anarhynchus; species Anarhynchus alexandrinus. Next base: position 2,974,993 of record VUYV01000038.1, read on the forward strand.
TTATGGAGATGCATGAGTACTTACTCCTGGTGATGGGGATGCGGCCGGGGGGTGTGCGAGGTGCCGGGCAGGGTCCCCGGCGGTACCCGTGTGTGTGTGTGTGTGTGTGTGTGTGTGTGTGTGTAGAAGGTACGTGTTCCCCTTTCCCGGCCGGCGAGCATGTGGTTGGAATTAGCGGCGCGGCTGCAGGGGGAGCGGGCAGCTGGGTTTCTCCGGAGCGTTTCAGTGCTTAATCTCTGAAGAATGCAGAATGTCTGTCTGGACGCCCCGGCCAAGATCAACTCCACGGCACGGGGAGGCCAATATAAACGTTCATGTTTTGTGTCACCGAGATTTCATTAGATGTTTTTTATGTAATTGCATAAGTCGAACTACCGTGATGAAAATGCCACAGCGAACAAACGAGATGAATTGTGAAACCTCTCCTTCGAGGAGACGCTGGCCTCCTCCGGACCACGGGGATCCAGCTCTGGCCTCTTCCAAGGCGCTTGTGACCTTTTCGGATAAATAAGAGGCTGTTTGCCTGTGTCTCCCCTCCCTCACCCCTCACCCTGACGTCAGGGCGAGCTCCGGCCTCGGCCGGGCAGCAGGTCTCCCCGTGGCCGGCGCTGGGATGCAGCGGGGCTGGCTGGCCCCGCGCTCCGATGGGCTCCCGTCCCTCCTCCGAAACCCGGGGGGAGGCGGCGGGGTGGGGGCAGAGGAAGAAAAATCTCTCCCGTTCCTTGGCCGCTCGGCGTCCGAGCGCTGCGTACCGCACCGCGGTGTCTGAATGATATCACTGCCCTCGCGGTTTCTCGCTTGAAACCCTTGGTGGAGGTGGGGAGGGCGAGCTGCAGGGCTCAGCTAACATTCGCAGCGATGCCGCGCTCCATCCCCGTCCTCTGACCCTCTCCACTAACGATCACGACTTTGTTAACGTGTCCCTTAAAGGCCTGGAGTGTTTCCCTGCTGATACGGATTAATTAGGCCTTAATCAGCGCCTGCTCGGTTCAAACGCAGGCACTTTCCCCTATCCCAGGCAGCTCCGTGGGCTGCTGAGCACTGGGCAGGATGGTGCGGCTCCTCCCCGGGATGCAGGGGCTCGGTGGGATGCCATCCCAGCACCTTCCCCGGCCGTGCACCCATCCCGATGCTCCTCGGCAGCACGGACACCTACGCGGGGCGAGAGGTCGGAGCCAGCGGGACGGCAGCCTGGCGCAAAGCCGGGGCTTTGGTCCCGGGGGAGGTTTTTCCCGCAGATGCGCAGCGGGGATGGGGAAGGCGGCCGGCGGCGCGGGAGCCCCGGGTGCTGCATCCCTGCGGCGGCTTCTGCGAGACGGGCTGGAACGGTCGCCCTCGCCGCAGACACATCTGCTGGGCGGGAGGGCTTGGAATTTGGGATATTGTTTTTCTGGCGGGGAGCGGTGGGTGCCAAAAGCCTGATAAATTAATCACCTCTGACATGGGTCAGTCCGGCTTCTGGCGTGCGCAGGCTGGGCCCCCCGAGCCGCCGAGCGGAGACGGTGCTGCTGCAACGCAGAAGTTCATTACGCAGCGAGGCTGAGAGCAGCTGCCCGCGAGAGCAGCGGGTTTTGGCCAGGCTGGGAGGGGGTGGGCAGCCGCTGCCGGTGGGGGGCTCGACCGCCGTGCTCCCCCGGGACGGCTGGCTGCAGGAGATGCGGTGGCACGGCTCTTGCCAAACGCGTGTGCCTGGCGATGCTGCGACCTGACAGCGCTCATCGCCCGGTTTTGGAGCGGGGCCTGGCCGGGCTGCTGCACGCTGCTGGCCCTCGGGAGGTGGGGATGTATTTAGGATTGGTAGAGCTCCGGGTGCAGCAATGTCCTTGGTCAGGGACTGCTGCAGTCCCTGCGCCGGTGGCCGTGCGGAGCCCAGGGGAGGCTGCACGGGATGGGGATGTGCAGCGTGCAGGAGATGCGCAGGACGCGGCAGGGGTGCAGCTGCTGGAGGTCACATGCAGCTTATTGCAGTCACCGACCCCAGTCCCTGCAGGCGCGTGTTTGCTGCTGGGGGCTCGGGGCTGGATGTCCCACCCTGTGCATGCAGGCAGACCCACAGCTGGGCCGGTGGGGTGACACTGGTACAGCCCAGTGCATGGTCCAAGCCGGGAACTGCACGTACCCCATCCCAGGGTGAGCAGCATCGTGGACCTGCAGCGGTGGGGCTTTGCTTTGTGGAGATCCGATCGATCCGGTCTCTTTGGTGGCTGCTCAAGCTCAGGCTGAGCCTGCACCTCGCCTGCTCCTCTTGCCTTTGGGAAGGGATGGGGACTCACAGGTCTGTGCCCGTACAAGGTGCCCATCCCTGGGGGGTGGCAATCCCTGACCCCGGGAGGGTCCCCACTGCTCACAGTGCTCTCCAGAGAGGAGATGGTGAAGGGCTTCGCCTACCCGCTGCTGGGGCTTCTGCACTGCTGGGAAACCAAGGGGATTTTTCTGGTTTTAATGACCCCGCTTACCATCTGCCTCCTCCTCCCCATTTTATTTACTTGCGTCTCTCATTTGCTGCCTCCCTTCCCAGTGACCACCAGCACCTCTCCCCCTGCCACAGCAGAATTTGCTTTACCTTCCCCAGTCTTTCTTGGGACCATTTCTGCTCAGGAAAGGAGAAAGAGGGAAGCGGAGCGGGGAGCAAAGCTGGGAGGAAAGGGTCCCACTGGGGTCTTTAAGAGCATTATGGGCTGCATTTGTCCTCCTCATTCACCACGGCGTTTCCAGGCGCTGCGCAGGGCAGGACTGCGCCGCTCCGGGTGGCAGAAGCCGTTCGGGGCAGGAGGTGTTAAGACACACGGTGTGTGCTGCAATCTGCATTTGGGGTCTGAGCAGATCTCATCAGGGCGATGCAGAAGCCTCCCTCCATCCCTCCTGTCTTCTCGGCTCGCTTGCTCTCCTTCTCTCTCCCCCCCCCGTTTTTTTTTTTTTTTGTCCAGACATAATTAATGTAAACCAAATGCTTTGTGCACAGCTGCTGGCATCCCGAAACCATTTTGTGTGTGGTCTTTCCTTTAGCCTGGACAGAGATGGAGCGAAACTCTGAGCACTATCCCAGACCTGCTTGGGTAAAGAGCAGCATCTATTGCACAAGAGGCACCTTGAGTTTCTGCGTTCCCCTCCTGGGATGAGGTTATGCGGTGGCTGGTTGAACTGGTTTAAATAAAACCATGGGGCTGCCCAAAAACTTCATCTCCCAAATCCAGCCAAACCCAAGCTCAACTTTTTCTTGCTGGTTGGAGGAAATTTGCTTAACTGAAACCCCAAATGTCTGTCTCATTTTCGTGGCTGCCTCTCTGTGTCCTGGTTCCCCGGGGCTGGATGCTAACGTACCAAAGCTGCTGCGGGAAGGATGTCCTCGTGCTGCGTCTGCCACCTTTGGACCTGGGGAGCAGCGAGATCTTGTGATTTTTTTTTTTTTCCAGCCAAAGGGACAATTTCTGATCACCGCTGTCGCTCGGTATTGCCAGTGGAACTTTAGGGCATGAGGTGTGATGGAAAGAAAGTGTCTGGCCCTACCTGTTAGGCTCCCCAAAGCCAAAGCAGCGGCTGAGGCTCCTGCATCCCGAGTTGCTCCCGACCGCCTGCAACCCCTGGACTCCCCGGAGCACCGGTGCCAGGGCTGAGGGGCTCCGCACCTTCTGCAGCCCCACGCTCCACCACCAGCGCTGCCCCTGCGGCCACCCCTTCTCCTCCATTGCTCCGATCGCTCCCTTAAATCCCCAGTGTGGCATATGGGATCATCAGCAAAAAATAGCAACTTCCATGTCCCATGTCCTGCTCGCTCGCCGGGAGCACTGGAAAGGTGCAAAGTACCGAAGGATGCTCAACTTTGAAAAATCCGCTTTTTTTTCTTTGCCAAACGCCCCGCCGGGGCGGCGGACACGATCCTGCCGCGGCGCGGCGCGGGCAGCTGAGCACCGCCGGCGTGCCGGCTCATCCCGGGCCCTGCAGTGAGTCAGTGGCTGAGCATTTTGCAAACGTTTAAGCTAAATGGGAAGCATCTGACGGCCCTGCCGTGGACGTGCTTTGGATTCCAGGGCGATTAGGATGCTGCAGATGCCTGGGTGAGAAGGTGGGCTGGGTGGTGGCTCCGGGAGAGACCGCTCTCACGTTCCTGCTCAAAACCTCTCCCCCTGTTGTGGCTGGGAGCTGGGGGGAACCTGGGGATGGCACCTCTTGAATGCATCCTCCCCGTGGAGACTGGGGCACGTCTTGAGGTAGGTCCTTCTGGGGCCGCTCTGAGGAAAGAGCTTAGCAGAAAACCCATGTGCAGTGGAGCAGTCCCGGGCTGGGGCAATATTCACGATTTACTTTTCCCTTCCTCAAACAAAGGCGTCAGTCTGGACAGCGCGTGCATGCGTCCACACAATATTTTAGGTTTTAAAAAAAAAAACAAACTGACTTTTTGTGGAAGACAAGTTTCCGTGGAAAACTTTCAACCAGCCCATAGTGGGGTTTTTTTGCTCTCAGAGCTTGGTCGGGTGATGCTCATAGGAGAGGGGAAGGGTCCTGTCTTGCAGGGAAATGCTCCCCCGGCCCCAAAACCCCACATCCTCGCACCCAGCCCCAGCCCCGCTCCAGGATGCTGCAGGGCAGTGGGGCTGGTGAGCACCAGAAAAGGAATTGTCTGCGCCGAGTGCCCCGCAGCTCTCTGGCGATGACAATTTTAAATGAGTGAGAGGTTGAAAAATAGTGAGTGAGATTTTTTAAAAGGTCACCTTGGCCAAGGAGGCAAAAATTCTTCCTTGCGCGAGTGAGATGCTTTAGGAACTGCCTTAAAATTAATCCAAAACATGAGCCCGGCTCCAAATGAGTGGGACTTGGCAAGACGGCTGGACACATTATCTTTAAATATAGGCAGGCATCCCGGAGGGTTTCTGGTGGTTTTCCTGGTCACTTCTTATTCCTCCGTCTCCCCCTCCGCTCCCCCCTCCTTGCATAATTCTCTCTATTTTAATGCCTCTTTCCACATTTTGGGTAGTCGTTTGTTTATTGGTATGAAGTCTCCTCGAACCAGGCGGGGTTGCAACACTGCAAGAGCTTTTGTGGCGGGATGTTTTGCTGGCAGCGGCGCTTTTCCTCGGGAGGGCATTGCCCGGGCGGCCACCGGCCTCTGTCCCCAGGAGGCTGCGGCTCTCAAGGGATGGCAAAGGTTTTTCAGAGGTGGAAACGCCTCTGCCTTTTGGGTTGGGGCTCTGATGGGCCCCAATCTGTGCAGAATTGGGGTGAGACCTTGTGTGCTTCTGTGCAGCGACCCGAGCGGGTCCTCACCGGCCAGTGGAGCCCCCAAAACTCCTGTGCCGGGGATAGCGGTGCCCGCCGTGCCGGCAGGCTTGCGGGGATGGGCTCTGCGGGGCTCTCCTGAGCTATTCACCTCCCTTTAGCCTCTTCCCACCTTAAATGCCAGGCTGGGGGCATACAGAAAGGGAAGGGGCCTTGGCTTAGGCTGGGAAGGAGAAGCAAGCCCCTTACCACCGAAGCAGGGAGGCTCAGGACCTGCTCGGGCTTGGAAGAGGGCTGTTGGACATGTCTGGACATACAAAGACACATCTGTCTATAATCCTTCCCTCTGTAACTGAGACCAGGTCCAGGCAGAGCCACGGCAAACCCTCGCTGCGTGCTGCAGGTATGCGCGCGGATGGGTTTGAAGGGCTTTGGCAACGCGGCGGTGCTAGACCGGTTAGAGCCACATGTTCTCGCAAATGCAGCTTCCTATTGACTTGTTAAACATTTGCTGTTTATCAGATTTTGCTTTTAAACTGTCTGTAACAGTCTGGGAGAACTTGTGTCAAAATCCCTTCCAGATGTGAAGGTGCTACCCGATACTTTGGTTATAACCTGCACCCTTGCTCCTGCTCCGTTCAGATTAGCTCAACTACTGTGAAAACGAAAATGCAAATAAAGACATAGAAAGAGAGGAGAGACGCATATAAAACTTCCCCCAAACCTTCCCTTTTACAGGCAAAGCAGATCCTGCCTTTATAAGGAGATTGTGAGTTTTATCAGTGAACGTTTGCTTTGCTGGAAACCCACAGGTGAGCAGGGGAGAACAGCCGCCCATCCTGCTTCGTCCACATGGATGTTTTTTAAAGCATTATTGACTATTTCCACCCCCCCATCCCCCACACCCCCCCTTGAAATAATGTTTCTTAGGGTCTGGGGCTTCCAGACAGATCAGCTCGTTTTATGAGCATCAGATGATGTGTGCAGTTGGAAACCCGAGCAGTTCCCTTGCATTCGGAGCACACGGATCAGATAACGACAGGTTCGTTAAGTGCTCGTTGAAAGGCTGTTGCAAAGTCGGGAACTTTTTCTTAGCAGCACCCGCTCTGCGGACGCGCTGCCCCGTCTGTCTCCAGAAGGAGCTTTGGGGGCCACAAGATATTCCCAGATTAAAACAACTTCTCTCGCTCCGTGGTATCTGTCAGATCGTATACGGCCCGAGCCAGCTCCCATCGTAGCGAGGGAGGGTTTTTCCACTGACTTTAAGAGGCGCTGGACCGGGGCCATCCTCTGTGTAATGCGGATCCGGGAGTGTGCGTGATGCACTGCATGATGACAGAATTTCTGGGAGATTGGCCTAAACCGAAAACCTTGGACCGCCGCTCCCTGGGACCGCTCCGCCGGAGGAGCGGGGAGGCTGGAGACACCGAACCTGGACCCGGAGCGAGTTTTTGCAGCTGCGAAAGCATCCCCGCAAGAGCCGAGCGAGCCCCGGCTGCTTTGCATCTCCCCTGCCCCGGGTCGGGGACTCGACGCTCGGCTTTGCTCGCTTGGGTCGAGTCCACCATCCGCGGCCGTCTCCGGCGCTGCCGGGGGGTGGGGGGGGGAACGGACACCTGCGAGTGTGCGAGGGGCTCCTCGGCCGACCCCCCCGGGAGCCGAGCGGCTCAGCCTGTCTGCGGCGCTGCAGCTGAGCTCCCCCGTGCCCCGAAAATACCCCATCGCGGCCAGAGGCTGCTGAGCGGTACCGGGATGGGGCTGCCCTGCCCGCGCCAACCGGGCTGGAAAGTTTGGTTGGAAATCTCGCCGAAAGGCGGAGAGGGAAGAGGAGGAGAAGGGAAACCTGCTGGGATGTGTCATGGCGTTGCTTTAAGCAAAATCCTGATGCATCAATGTTTTTTTTTTCTCTTGTTGGTGCTGGGTTAGGCAGCTTTGCACCCACGCAGGAGGTACCGCGTTACTGACCCCCACGCTTGCATCTGCTCTAACTCCATCCTGCGCCGCTGCAGCAAGGTGTTGTTTCTGCAGAGCGGCACCAGCCATGGCAAATCCCACCTTGATCTTCTTAGGTGCCCCCCGATGACTCTGAAATGCCGGAGATGATCTTTGTGCACCCAAAAAAAGATATACATTGGGGCTGGGATAGCCGGAGCAAAGATGAGAGACACCAACTGGTCGCACATATGTGCTTCAATTGCTCCGTCTCCCCTTTTTTCCAAGCTAACGGACGGGGCTGGTTTCTCATAGTGCATCTGTACCATGTCCCAGGGCTGGGGAGCCCTGGGTCTGTGTAGGACTTTGGTGGTGACCCCCACTTTGCCCCTGCAGACCTGGTGTATCCCTGTTACGGGACACAGACATCTCCTGCACCTCAGAACCGGAGGGTGATGGAGGAGCCCAGGGCAGGACCTCTGCCTGGGGCTCCTCCCAGAGCCCCTGCCTTCTACCTGCACAAAAAATCACCACTTTTGCATTTCCAGGGAAATCAGGTTTCTTTGGTCCTCCCTGGGAGGAGGCAGGACCTCTCTGGTCGTCGCATCTTCTTGCGTTGTCCATCTCTGCTTCTGATGAGCTGCGTGTACCTCAGGCTGAAGCAACGGCACTCTCTGAAGTGGGGTAGCACCGCCATGGCCTAAAGGGCACAAAAATGGTTAGAAAAAAAGTGTTTGCCCCACGGTCTGTGTGAGTTAACCTGGCAACAACTTGAACGTGTGCGGAGGAACGGGGGTGCGAGGGTGAGGAGGGAAGAGCAGCCTGTGGAAAAAAAAACCCCGAAGCGGTCTTTCGAAATCACATGGTGATAAGGCATTTTCTGGAGTGCCCCATACAGCTGGCAGCAGCAACCAGGCTTTTATGTTTTGGTCTGGCTAGTTTTTCACTTTCTGCAGCCAAAGGGATCTGGATAAAGTTTGCCTGGAAGATTAGCTGGCACCGAGCCCGACTAGACATCTCTGGAAGCCTCCCCTCGAGCAGGAGTAGGTCCTAATTCCCCTCTCATCCCAGCCCCGCCGTAGGCGAGCGTGGGGCAATCTGTGTCCACTGGAGGGGACGGCTCCATCCCGTTGCGTCCCGCTGGCCCCTGTGCCTGCTGCGAGATCCCCCGGTGGGGCTGCAGCCCAGGGACAGCCCTCTGCCCCCCGGCACGCCGGGTGCCCGCTCCTCCCACCATGGGGATGCTGGGGAGCACGCGGAGGTGAGCCAGGTCCCGGGGGATCCCTGCCGCCGCGGTCCCTGCGTGCGGCCGAGGCGATGCCCTGCAGCCCGAGGGATGGGATGGGAGCACGAAACCTCGGCACCGGCACCCGGCCGGCGCGGCTTTGCATCAGCCCTGGCCTGGGGACGTGCGTCCTTCATGTGGTCTGTCCCGACGCCGAAACCGAGCGGGGAAATGGGGTGCGCGGGAGCCCCCCGAGCAGGACTGGCCGCCCCCGGTGCCAGCACTGGGTTCAGCACCGGCTGCAGGGTCCGACCACATCTGAGCCGCTGGCTCCGGGGCAGAGCTGGCAGGGGATGGAGGCACGGGAGGAGAGGCCGTGGCATGCCGTCCCCCCGGGGCCAGCGGGCACCCCACGCTGCCGCTGCGGCCCGGACACAAAGCAAATGGGGTTTTGTGCCTGGGGAGGTATGGGGGAGCTGGGGGGAGGCTGGCAGGCTCCTGCCCGCCCTTGTCGCTGCTCTCTGCCGCCGCGCTGGTAGCAGATGCCGATGCCTCCGGAGCAAGAAAGCCTGGTCCCTCCCCTCTCATTCCTTTTTTTCCTTTTTTCTTTCTTTTTTTTTTTTTTCTCCCCCCCCCCTTCCCCAGTTGATCTTAAAAAAAGCCCGGGCGGTTTGGGCTTCGTGAAACCTAAATGCCTTTTGCAGCATCAAGCCCGGATCCCATAAGTAATATCCCAGCGTTCGAGAATAAGACAGTATATGAAGTAGACGGGGAGCTATAAAGACGCTTTAAAAGGGGCAATAAAAGTTTTGGGTTTCATATCATCTTACCAAAGAAGAGAATAACAGAGAAGCAGGAAATTTCAGTAGCAGACATGACAAAGGTCACAGCACTCAGACTGCACCTTAGACGAAAACACCTACTCTTATGAAAACAGCAAGAATTTTTGGCAGGGGCTCAAGAGCTCTTACAGGCAAAGCTCTCGGCAGCGCTAAAAGGTTACAAGAGACTGTTTTGTCTACGTTGCTGTAAATGTTTATAATATTTCCCTGCATTTGTATTGCAGGGGATATCCTGCCCAGGCGATAGCGAATTCGGCCCGTCCACCTTCCTCCCGGGTGCCGGGGTGCCCGGTGCTGCCGCCGGTGCGGGGCTGATGCAGTGGCAGGGACCCCACGGATGTGCCCGGCTGCGTCCCGGCCCCGAGAACGGGTACTGGTCCCACACCGGGTGCAAAGGGATGGATGGTTTGCGCGGTCAGAGCAGCGCCCTGGGGCATCCGCAGGGAGAGGGGGGAAAAGGAAACCTTGCCTGGGATTTTATTGTATGCAATACACTTTTTGGGTTTGGGTTTGGGTTTTTTTTTTTTTGGTGTAACACCTGAATACACGGCAGGTGGGAGCAGGAGCTTTCATTTACTCAGCTGGGCCTTAGCTAATGTGCCCTCCTTGTTTGCATGGGGTTTGCCAACCTTTTTTCCCTCCTGCTCAGCCACGGTAGTGCGTTGCAGTTACCCGGTGCCTCTCCTCCCAGCGCTTTACCCGCACAGGGCTCTCCCCGTGCCCACGCTGCCCACGAACCGCCGGGGCTTGCTGGGGGGTTAAGCACGTCGGAGGGGCTGAAGAGTCACAAAATGTGCTGGCGGGGGTCAGGGTGCCTCTGATCGGTGGCTGCAGCGAGTGGCAAAGGCTGTGCGGAGGGATGGAGGGTGCTGGCACTGCTGGTCAGGCTCCTGGGGAGGGTCAGGAGGGTATTTGCATGGGGGGTAACGCACACCGTGAGATGTGCTCAGGGTGGCTCAGCGAGAGCCGGTGTGGCCCTGAGCGTGGGACACCCGTGTGGGTGACCCCTTGGGAAGCAGCCGCGCGCCCTCGGAGCCGGCTCCCGCCTATAGTGCCACGGTGCTTCTTGTGTTCAGCTCTGAATTGGGAGTTGGAGCGCTTGGGACCATTTTTGGGGGGATGCCCTGAGCAGTCCTCATGTGGCAAAGTACTCCAGTAGCGGGCAAGCGACGGGGAAAGTGTTGCAGGCAAACCCTCGGAGCATCTTGCACAGCATCGCGGGGGCTGGGTGCTGCAGAAGCCCCGGTGCGCTGGGTTGGTTTCGGTGCTGGTGAACCCTTTGAAAACTCTTTGCTCGCGGTGCCTCTGCGTGCAGCTGCAGCGGCCGTGCCACCGCTTGCCAGTGACTCTTGGATGCTCGGGGGTTCATAATTCATTTATATTTTTGTTGGAAGCTCATTCGGTTTTGGTTGTTGCCCCCGTCGCAGGAAGTTGCTCTGATGAATGACCGGGGTGGATTTCTCTTCCAGAGGAACCCAGGCTTAATGTGGGCTTTCTGTGGACATCACTGTATATCAATACTGCTCTAATTGTCCATGACATATAGTCTTGGCGTTTTTCCCAGACAGTCTAAATAAATCATACACTTCTGCTATAGTAAATAGTCTGTTAGAGGAGATGTTATAGGCTTACAGCCCTCCCCCCCTCCCTCCAGGAGCTTCTTTTCTCTGCCTTTAATTTTCCATGTACTTTCCATACTAATGAGGCTCTCCGCAAGCGCACCTGCTGCCCGTGCCGCCCCGGCAGGTCTGCGAGGACAAAGTGCCCAATGTTGCGGGTCCCTCCAAGCCAGGGGACCCGCGGGCAGGAGACGGGGTGGCCGTGCCCGGAGCTCCGCTTTGGGGGTGGCATCTGCCCTCGGCTGAGCGGGACCTGAGCTGGAATGTTTCTCGCACCGCGTAGGAAACACTGGCACTGCACACATGCACAGTCTTTGTTGGTATATATTATTTACATCAGGAGGGTGCTTAAATAAAATAGTAAATATCTCACAAAAAAATACAGGTTCTGTTAACTGGGTGTGACAAATAAAACCCCGTGTGCTCAGGCTGGGCAAACCTGCACGGAGGGGACAGCTCGTGTTCTCCAGTGCCAGTGCAGGGGACAGCCCAGGCGGTGACATGGCCCGAGAGCGTGAGGGTCTCCTGAGGGTTGCAGCCCAGACAAGCGCTTCTCCGGGGAGAAGGACGGGTATGGAGCAAACTGCAAGCACAACCTCTGCTAGGGCTGATGGTGGAAAAGGGACGAAAAGCCCAGGGCGCGCACAGAGCTGGTGGGAGAAGATGCTGGTGTCCCAGCAGAAGATGCAGCGGGCAGGCATTTGGCTTTTGGTTGCCCACCTCCATCGCCTGAGGAGCGGAAAAGCACGTGCCCCGCTCGGCCGGGGCGGCTCAGACGCAGCAGCAGAGCGTGGAGCAGTCCAGCCTGGCAGGGGTCCCGGCGCTCCCGGCCTTCTTGTTCTCCTTGGGCAGCAGCAGCACGAAGGCCATGGCCAAGGCGCAGTGGTAGAAGCTGTGCACGTAGGTGTAATCCCACTCCTGCAAGCGGGGAGAGCGTTAGTGAGACCTGCCGGGGCCGCGGGAGCAGCAGTGCCGGGGGGGGCTCTGCTTTAGGTGCAAAACATTAGGTTTCTACAAGTAGCCAAAAGGAAAGGAATAAAAAAAAATTATTCCTGAGCCTTCTGCCTCTTTTTGCTGTCAAAGAAGAAAGGATTTCCAGCCTTAAAAAAAAAAAAAAGAAAAGGCAAAGTGGATTTAACACATTCCAATTTGCACATTTCCCAATTCTTGAATGAAGTGTTTCATTACCCCGCAAAGGACGCGGCGGCGGGGCCGGGGCGCGGGGGGAGGCGGTTTCTGCTAAGTGACATTTTTATGTTCTGCTAGAATTTGCAATTACTAAATGCTTTGAAAAATAATCCTTGGGGATGACTGTGAGGTTGTATCTAGCAGCTCCCAATGCACAGAGCAGCCGTAACGGCGGGGCTCAGCGCAGGCGTGACCGGCGGCGCTGCCGGCGGGTTATCGCCTTCCCTGCGCGGGACAGACGGACCCTTTCGGGCAGGACGGGCGGACTGGCCAGCAGCGAGAGCGAAAGGTTATAAACACGCGATCAAGTGCCCCCGGGACTCAACGGAGAGTCTTTTCGTTGGCGTGAGCCAGCTTTGGATCCGGCCATGCCTGGGTCGTATCCAGTCCCTGCCGTGGCTCTGCGTGGTGTCCTTAAGTCACCCGTGCCCGGTTTCCAAAAAACCCCACTCGCGTTTGACGAAGCCATTTTGAGGAGCACGTACGGCTGAGGAAAGCATGGCCTACATCCTTGTGACTCACTTAACGGGGGAAAAAGAGAGTAAGCATCACCCTGCTGTCACTCGCTGTCACCTCTGTCCCTGCCCACACTGCAGTTACGGGGCCAGGGGCTGGGATGGGGACAAACCCTTGTCCCCACCACCAGACCCCGGCACGCCAAGCCTGGAGACCCACACTTGAGCTGGATTTTGTCCAAGGCTGGATGCAGCCCAGCGGTGCGAAGGGGGAGGTCTCCTATCTTGGTAACGTCCTTTACACCTTGTAAAGTCAGGGGGATTGGGTGTGTGAACAGGTACCTCAAAGAAGAACCTCAGCATCAGTGCTAACGCCCCGAAACAGAAGCCAGGACCGATCTGTTGGGTGTAGACGCTCTTGTCTGGGTAGAGCCCGCCCTTCTCTTTCATCTTTTGTAGCTGGAAGGAAAGAGAGAGCACACCAAGTGTATTCACCTGGATTTAGCTGGTTGCTCCGCATCTGAAAGATCCCATAAATGCTGGGATAAAACCACGCAAAGCCCGCAGACCGGCTCCCCCGGGCCCTGGGGTCTGCCCGCACATGGGGAGCACCTCTGCCTGCGCGCTGCAAGGGCTCCTCCTGCTTCATTCCTGACCATAACGCTGTTTTCTTAATGTTCAGCCCCAAACCCAGCTCAGGGAGTGTGTGCCCTCGCAAACCCGGTGTCTGGGGGAGCGGATCCCCGCACAGCATCCCCAGGCCGGGGGATGCAGGGTGGTCCCGTGCCTCGGTCCCCTCCTTGCCCATCCACTCCCCATCATGGGCGCTTGCTTTTAGCCGCCAGCGGGCAGTAGACGGGGCTTAGTGATGGTCTGTAGCGGGGGCTTGCATCACCATATTGCCCCGATGCTCAGCAGCATCTTCCTGCAATTTTTGCCCCATTACTGAATCCTTCTCCTTCCCCTTCTACGGCCATGCCCGCTCCTGCCAATGGCTCTGCCACCCGTGCTCCCACCCAGGTCCACAGCGGCTGCTGCCTGTGGGACACACCGGGTGGCACGGTGCCCCACTGTCCCAGGAGCTGCCGGCCAGGCTCAGGCACACTACAGGCACATTCCTTCCCACTTTATCACCGTGTTTTATACACATCTTCCACCGGCTCTGGGGCGGTTTAGCAGACCCCTCTGCCTCTGAGTAGCTGTAAAAACTCCATAAATATGTTCCTCCAGATTAGAAACGCAGGGACAGCTGTGGTAGATTGCTCAGATCGATCGAATCTGGCGTTTACCACAAAGGCTGCTTACTGTCTGCCTGCGTTCTGCTCGGGTTGAAGGAGAAGTGATGCTCTGTGCTGCGAGAGCTGGACCTCGAGGAGGAAACCGCTGGCGCAGGTCGGACCCCTCCGTGCAGGGCTCAGCCCCTTCCCCGCCACGAGCATCCTGCAAAGCCCCAGCGCGGTGCCCTTCTCTACGTACCCATTTCACGGTTATCGCCAGGACGGCCGTCCCGATGGGTCCCGAGTAGACGCCGTAGCCCCAGCGGTCGTGGTAGATCCGCACGGCGATGGTGAGAACACCGAACATGACGAAGGTCGATCTCTTCGGCTCGTCAAACTCCGCCAGGGCTGCGTGGCACCAAGCACAGGGACCGTCAGCTCACCCACCCCCTTCCTCGGCTGCTCCCCTAAAACCTCTCTGGGGTCTGTCCCCACGTCCTCGGGGACCCTCAGCATCACGTCCCAGTCCCATCTGCCCTTCTTATGCTTCACAGCTGGGGAAACCAGGGCACAGAGGGGCAAAGTGAAGCATCCCAAGGCATCAGAGTGGTAGGTCTGGGACCTGATTTTAGAGGTCTTACACTCAGTGTTGCATGTGGAAGCTCAAGGAGATGTCCCACTCGTATTCCCCTTTCCTGCCTCGACCCAGAAGTTGGAGGTGGTTGTGAATACGCTTGCGCCCAACGAACCCACCATCGGCTCTTGGGTTCATCCTACATCTCCAACGCTCCCAAACTCGCTGGCTTACCCCGATGCAGCCCCCATCACCCCACTCCGGTAGGACCGTGCTCCCCGGTGCGATGGGGACCGGGCTGCCCGGCCGTGCCGGCACCTGCCGGAGGTTTGCAAGCTGGAAGTCACCAGTGCGAGTAAATTATTAGAGGCTTTTGTTTAGCACAGAATGGGGTAATAACTGATAAAAGTTATGGATCCCAGTGGGCTCCATGCTTTTCCAGCTCGCACAGCTGTGTTATGGCTGTCCTGGATTTGCATTCCGGGAAGTGTGCCCGAGGGTCTGCGTCCGCACATGTGCGCTGGGGCTTTACAAGCCACAGCGAGAGGCTTCCCTGGGCTTCAGTCACCACACCTTCCATGTCCTTGGATCGTGGTTTTATAGGGAGTTTGGCTAAGGGATAATGTCCGTATTTTAATCTCTGTTGTTTCCCTGCGGGTCAATATTTTAAACATCGTAGTCCAGGATTTGTGTTTTTTTCGCAAGGTTTTTGAATGCAGTAATGAAGCAATCAAGTTGAATTTTGCTGCAAGGAGCCAAAGTGTCTGGATCAGCTCTGACCTACCCTGACACTGCTGTGATCTACTGAAAATGCCCTCCGGAGATGATTTGCCTCATCGCCTTTTCTAACTGAGCAGAGAGAGCACTGAAGTGCCGCGGGCAGTGTGGGAGCCCACCCTGGGGCTCGCACCTTGGGGGAACAGAGCCATTTCAAAGGTTAATATTTCCCCCACTCATTTTTTTCCCTGCATGCAAGATTTATCCCATCGCACGCCCTGGAAGGGGCTGCTGCTGTCTGTGCTCTTTGGCAGTGAGTGGAGGAGGGACGGACCTGTGCCTGGCGGAGGGGATGCTGCCCCACGGCTCCTGTGGGCTCAGGGGCAGCCCCCCCTTCTTTAGTTCTGTTGTATTTTTTTCTTTCATTCCTATTATACCTTGTTTCAGTGGCAAATGAGGAACAAAAATGAGAAAAAAAAAAAAGAGAGCGAAGGGAAGGTGGGAAAAGGAAAACTGAGTAATAGGGAAAGAGTCAGGATTTTTAATAAAAAGGAAGTGAAATCTATTTCTGCTTCTTCTAAGCGGATCTAGTATTTCCCATCAGCCCAGACTAGGCTTTTGATAAGCTAGGAAGATATATTTGTTCTGACTCAACCACTTTGATTTGCATGCTAGCAAGGGAAGTGGCAGATTCTGCATTTCTTAATGCCCCCAAGTGAGGAGAGGACAAGCTGATGGGCTCCGTATGGGGAAAATGAGGAGGAATAGGAGATCCCCGCGTACATGAGGTTTCAAACTAAGTCATCTCATAGCACTGTCCTGCCTTGAACTAAAGCACAGGGCTGCGTGTGGTACTTGCCAATTTGAAACAAGTAGTTCTGCTGTTGTAAGGACACACATAAGGGCTGGTGAAGGCAGAGGAACACCCGACTGACACAAACACCCGGAGCCAGAGCTCTGTTTATCTCCAAGAGCAAAACTTCCCCAGTCACCACTCAGGACAGTTTTCATGGGTGTCTGGACCCCACCGAGTGCAATGACTTTCCAAAGCATGAAGGAGATAAAAATGGATTAAATCATAGCACAGGCTGACTCCCATAAAAGACAGTCTCCACGTTAAGTCTTGCAGATGGGAGCTCGAATGCAACAGCGTTTCTGGGGACTGTACCCACAAACCGTCCCACCAGCGATGCCGACAGATCCTGCCCGACCTGCGACCACTGGTGGTGGGTAGGAACCACGAGAGACCGGTGCTTACCCATCAGCGACACCCAGATGGACAGAGCTGTTCCATAGATGCTGAAGTACTCCAGGATGTCGTAGCGCATGAAGCACAGCACTGATAAGCCGGGGCCATCACATGCATGGTAAATCTATTAAAAAAAAAAAAAGGAGAAAAAAGCATTAGAAAACTAGTTCCTTACCCACAGACCAGTAGGGTAATGGCTCTTATCAACTGGTTTGAAACAGCCGTGAGTGGCTGTTGAGAGGATGGCCAGCCAGAACAGAACAGCCTCAAATACACCAGGGTCACTGATATGCAGTAACGAATATATTTGAGAGATAATGTCACCGTTCCCAATTGCAAATTGCCTGAGAATCAGCATTCTTCTCCCTTAGCACAAATTATTTGTGGACGAGCTGTAGTTTGCCTCTTGGTCTGTGCCAGAATTTGCAATCTGATGACCAAGCTGCTTTGAGCCGAGCCCCAGGCGGTGCAGGGACGTCCTCTCCAGCAGAAGGAGGACTCTGGGGTTATGGGTCTAATTGCGAAAGATTCTTGTAAAACAATTCAAAATGCGTGTCCTGATGAAATGTGTCTGGATGCCAGGTCACTGTCCAGGCTAAACAGCGTTTATACGGCCAGAGTCTGAATACTGGGGAATTCACTCATTAGTGCGTTCCCTTAAAAGCCGCCGGTTTCTGCCCATTAGCTCATTGATTAGGTTATTTGCAAAAAAAAAACCCCCATTGTCATGCAACATAAATGCAAACCAAGCCAAGAGAAATTTTCCAGTGCAATCAGAGGAATGCTCCCAGTGTTTGCCTGGCGTTCGCCTTTTCCTCCCAGCACTCACTCAGCCCGGCGAGTTTTCTAGTGGTAGCACCAGCGCGCTCCGCCGTTTCTGAAGAAGTCCCTTGGCCGCTTGGCGGGGCGCCCTTGGAACAATCCCGGCTGTCATGGCCCAGCAGGGATGCCGGTATTATTTATAATGGGAATCGCTGCGAGTCCTTTGGCTCGCTGCGGTTTCTAGAAAAGATTGCACCACGGCCGTAATTCTTTTCTCTGCTTGAGATTGGGTTCGGGGAGTCCGGAGACGGGGGGGGAAGAAAGGGTGGAAGACAAAGAGCGTGTTTCTGGCCGGCGTCGCGGCACTTGTCTGCGATGGACATATGCTTTCACTGCTCTGATGAGGTCTCCGGGGGGAGGAGGAGTGGGATGCTACAAGAAAGGCAACGGCAGCAGCTGCTGCCCATCCGACCCCCCGACCACGCTGGCAGCTGCCTCCCCTTCCCTTCCTCTCCCTTCCCTTCCCTTCCTTTCCCTTTCCCTCCCCACGCACAGATATTTTGCCTCTTCAATCTCTTTGGCGAGGACCTGTTCCACCTTCCGTCGAAACACGTGCCAATTTTCCTATTGACTTCTCGGGGAGGCGGAGCAGACACAAAAACTGGTGTGAAATGAAATCGTAGCTGTCTGGCTTCCCTGGGGAGCCGGGGGGGGCTCGGCCGGGACGGTTTTATTAACTAGTTTTATGGAACTGGCAGAATTTCCCCCCCCCTCTCCCCCCATTGTGCTTTGATTGGAGGTTTAAACGGTGGATCCTTCGGAATAAGAGACTGCTCTGGTTCAGAGCCTGCTTTACCCTCTGTGCTGCCGTGAAAGAGCTTTTCCCACCAGGAAGGTCCTTCATCTCCTCCCTGCCTCAGTTTCTCTGTCTCTGTACAAGGGACGTGACAACCCTCACGAGATGCCTTGAGATGAGTGGGGAGAAGAGGGAAATGCAGTACTGGTGGGGTTGCTGGGCTGTTTCCTTCAGATTCTTTAGCAGAGCATCGCCACGGTGTTAAATAGGAGACCTTTTCCAGTGCGAACGCCGCTTTAGGTGCTCAGCCCGAGCATGTACGGAGGCACTTGGCAGCGACACGAAGCACGGGGCAGCTCACTGCCGGGAGCTGGAACACGAATTATTTTGTGTATGTGCGGACAACTGACTTTCTCCACTCGTTCTTCCCACGCGAGGGAAGGCGAGGGTGACTCTGAGCCTGGTGAAACACACGGTTTCAAACTGCTCTGCCAGGGTGGAGGGTTAAGCGCTATTTTTCTGGATAACTCAGCAGCAGGTTTTGGTCTTTCCTTTCCCAGTGCAGAAGCTCCCCTGACTCCAGCATTGCTCCCATCACCAGTTAGCAATTACGAAATCAATAATTCGACTACGTGCTTTTGGCTAAAACGACAGAAGCCGAGCAAGAGACTCTGGATATGATTTAAACCCCAAATTCAGCATGGCCACTTACCAGCTGTAAAACAGAGAAAAAAACACCTCTAAAACATTGCCAATCAATCCGGTCGCTTTGCACCCAGACCCTCTCCCTCACCTCACAACCATAAAACACCGTTAAATCTATGCAAGGCCACCACTTAGGACATCCTAAACTGAAGAATCATCTACTCAGCGCTGCACACGGTGGGAAATAACTGAAAATGGATATTCTGGGGGTCGGACTCACTGGTGTTGGGTGAGATCCAGCTACCCTTCCCGGTGGAGACCCTATGCAGGGGGCATTCAGGGAGATGGAACATGCAGGGGTGGGGTACGGGGACATCTTACCGCCACGAAGAACATGGTGAAGAAGTAGACCATGGCTTCCATGTGGAAGCGCCGCTTGGCCGCGATGCTGATGGTGGGGAGGAAGACCAAGGTGCTGACGGTGGGCAGGAGGAGCTTGGCCACCAGCGAACCCATGGGTGCCTCGCGGGCCGGCGGCTCCCGGGGACGGGATCTCTGTGAGCTGGATGGGGATGGTGGAGAAAACAGCCGTGGCGAGCGTGCTTTAAAATTTAAATGCCCTACGTGGGCAGGGAACAGCTGCCGCCGCCACAGCCGCCCCCTTCACTCCTGTCTCTCCCCAACAGCGAAATTCCTGAGGCAGCCGGCGGCTCCCGGCAGCAGATGCTCTGGGCCCCCGATGTCGTCCCGGGTGTTTCTAAAGGAGCGAAGGGGAATGTCGTCCTCGCACGCCTGGTGCTGGGTGTCGGACCTGAGTGTGTGGAGAGTGAGGATTGTGGGTTTGCTCGCTCCCCATGGGGATGCCCCACCTCTGCATCCCGCTGCCCCCGAGCGCCAGTGCTGCTGGAGCGGCCCCGCCGGGAAAAACCATCCGCTGCTCCGTGTTGGCACAAAGCAGGGAAGAACCGGTACGTGGCAGGTACCAGGGGGGGTTTATAACAGCGGGATGTATCCTGCTACCTTTGCTGTCCCTGGGAAAGACACGCCAAGCTCCAAATCTGCCTGGTATTTCCTTGTGAGGGCAGACCTGGAGCGGGTGGCCCGGCTCTGGGGGAGCGCAGGCATCGGGGTGCCGGGGTGGTGCGGTGTCTAAAGCCTGCTACGTGAGCCTGCGTGCCCTCCCGTGCGCGCAGACGGGGTTAAGCGCAGTTAAGTTTCTCAGGCTTCACTTCGTGGACAGGTCCAGGAGATCTGCCTGAAATTCGGGAGCTGAGCATCGCAGGGGTGGAAGACTTTGCGCAGATCACCGCGCGGCACGGAAAAGCTGGAGGAAAGGAGACCAAAAGCCAAGCAGCGTTTGGGCTGCTAATCCACTCAGTGGCTTCTCTCTTTTATTATGGCTTTTTATTATATTGCTGCTGCTCCCCTCCTGAGTTAATATCTTTTCCTTGGAGCCTCGCAGGGATTCTCAGCATCTTTTCGGTACAGCTGTTCCCGGGACGCGGGGAGCAGGAATGCTCCGCTTGAGCAACCGCCTTTGTGGCCGCGGGTTCGGGGAGGAGGCTGTGAGCTGCCATATGAGCCACCGTCTATTTCTGAGCCCGATCGGACGGGCTCGGCTGTCCCCCGGGGAGGGGAGGGGGGTCCGGTGGAAAGGCAGGCATGCACGGAGAAAAAAAATGCTCTTTAAACCACTCCAGCCAAGTTGGAAAGGGCTCCGGGAGGGGGAGCGCAGGGGTGCTGTGTGTGCGGTTGAGAATGGCACGACAGCATTAAAGCACTGACCCGAGAGGGCTGTGCTGAGAGCCTTCCCCGGGCACAGCTCAGATGAGCGGCGTAGGGCTCCCGTTTTTAGCTGCTCTTGCAGGAACCGTCCACATTCCCTGCCCGGCTGCGGGCAGCATCACTCCATGGGATGCTGCCCCCACCATGTCTCCAGCCACCCTCCTGCCTGGACAAGCCATAAACTGACCACAAACCCCTGCAAAACTGAGTCTCTGCTAATAAAGAGTGCAAAACTGAGTCTCTACCAATAAAGAGTGCCAAACTCTGGTGTCACTATTAACCATGAAAATGAATCCCTCCAAGCCAACACATAAATACCCCGCTTCTCCCCCCATATCCAGCCCAGAGCGGGAAGCGGAGCTGAGTGCCAGCTCACCCCGAAGTACCCTCTTCCCTTTCTATGCCATATCCCCAGATGTATCCGTTATCCTGTGTTATTCTGGCATGAGCCGCTTGGACGGAGGGAGGTGCTCGGGGCTGGGCTTGCCTCCGGGAGGGTGTCGAGCAGGGTCGGTGTTAGCGGGTTGCACGAACCGCTCTGGGTTCCCGGCTAAGCAAACCGCGTCCACCCTGCTTCTGTGGCCACGAGGTTGGTGTCGGAGAGGTGAAAGCACAGCTCAGAACTAGGCGGTGAGGTCGAACTTCCACGTCTGGGTGCACGGCAGTCCCCCTCGCCCTCGCGGGACCATTGGCAGGGACGTGGCGGTTGTGCAAGCCGCCACCGTTCGCGAGGACGCGCAGGGGCGGTGGTGGTGCCAAATGGCATCAGCTGAAAAGTACTATCAAGCAGTTGGTAAATGCATCCCCCTCCTCCCCCCTCCTCACCCCTATCCTTTGCCCAAAATCTCGCTGGACCCCACCGGAAAGGAAACCCCGTTGGCTGCTGGATGCGGCAAGTGCCAGCCGTGGCGAGCGCTGCCCCGAGCAGGGAAGTGTTGGAGCTCTCAGCAGCAAGAAAACATTCCACAGGTTGTTGGGTTGGGTTTTTTTTCTTTTTTTCTCTCCCAGCTGCACGCCCTGGGCTGGCGTTTGGTTTGCAGCCAGCGCTGTAGGCACAGAGGGAAAAAAAACCCCACACCGGTTTGCACACGTGTTCCAGCTATTATTTGAAAAAAGAGACCCCAAAGTATACTGCGAGGCAAAGGGGCAGGCAGGTGGCGAGCTCCTGTCGGGAGCTGCTGCTTAAAAGGTCTTTGTTCGGGCTGCAAACAGACCGCAGCGCTAGACGTGGGCTTTGCAGCCCTTCCCGGGAAGGAACCCAAATAACAAAGGGCCAGGACTTTGTTCCTTCTCTCCTAAACAGGTAGGAAATGTAGAAAGAGCAAATTTTAGCTCCCGCGTTTAAGTGCTTCTGGAAAGCGAATTTTAAATCCACATTCCACAGGGCTAATTTTGTGTGGACCAGAGCGCACGCAGGAACGGTGATATATATGGCTGCAAACTGGTTCCCAGATGCCAAAACCAGGTTCTGGTATGCCGTCCTGGATCCTTCCAGGGTAACATTAACCACGACTCTGTGTAAGCGCCGCTACCTTTGCAACTCAGACACTGCCGTGAAGGAGGGAGACGGAGATAGTTTTGTTTTATTTTTAATATGAGGGTGATAGTTTGAAAGTGGTGTGTATTGGCACAGAGGATGGGGGAGCTGCGCCAGCTGAGAGTCTCGAGAGTATATTCTCCTTGGGATAAGCGTAGGATGATCTTTCATCTGTGTGCGGTGTAGACTGTGTCGGAACTGAAACCTGCTCCATGGCGTCCCCAGTTGCTGCCAGGTTTGAAATAACGGTGATGATGACACTAAGATGGAGAGTCACGGAGGCAGCTCCTACGCGGGCCTGACATTTGCGGTGCAAAGGAGCGCCGGTGTGAGCAGGTATGCGCGGACGGCCGCGCCAACCCAGTGCTAACTGCAAAGCGTTACTCACCACGTCCATTACTTCAAAGTCTTCATCTCTGCAACACTTTGGCTCGTGCGCTCGGGACCGAGGGATACCGGTGCAAGGCTGGACGTTGCCCGGTTTCGGCGGGACGATGCGCGAGAGCCGCGGCTCTGGAGCAGCACGGTCACCCCCAAGGCCACTTGGCGAGCGCGGCACCATCCAGCTCGCAAAGATTTCTTCTCTTCTTGCCGCTCCGCCTCGGGAATTCGAGCAAGAAACCTCCCGGTGTGAAAGGGTCTGGTGCAAGCGTGGAGCAGCCCACGGGCACGAGCCCTTCCCTGCCCGGCCGGAGAAGGGACGGCTGTAGCATCTGGATAAAAGACCCCTCATCACCTACCGCAGGCTGTGATCGGAGCCCTTGCATGAGACGCCGGGGCAGGTAGTGCTTTCTGGAGAGCTGAAATCCATACCGGGGCACTGGCAGGAGGGAACGGGAGCCCAATAAAGGCAGAGCCACCAGCTGTGCCTGAGCCCCTGGCGCGGCCGGCGCTGCACACCCGGCGCTCATCAACCGCCGCTCTCGCCCGCTCCCACCCGCAGCCCTGCCAAAGCACCTGCATCCTTCTTTTTTTTTTTGTTTTATTAGTGGAATAAATTGCCACTTAAAATATCCATTCTCTGCAAGGCCTGGCCTCATTTTAGGCAGCTTTAGCTGAATACTTGCCCTTAAAAAAATTCCCCTTTCCTGTCTCCCCTGTTGAATAAACCTTTTATGCATATTTCTCATGGGTATCCTCACTTCTTTTTTCCTTAGGGGTTTTTTTTTTTTCACTCTTCTCTTCTCCTCCACACTGTCGTGGCCCATTACAAGCCTGTCACCGTTAATGGTGAGAACATCTCTTTTCTCGTCACCAGGTTTCCATCGCTCGTACCCTTTGGGGTGTCCTGCCTGCTCGAGGTGGACGTCCCACTGCCCTATTTGGGGGGGCAATGGAGGGGGTTATTGCTCGTTTCATGGCATTTAATGTTGTTTTGTTGTTTGTTTTTTTTTTACAGTCATGACCCCTGCAGCCCAGTAACGACGTGAGGGTCTCAGCTCTCACCCCGTTGGTCAAAAATGTCATTTTCTGAAGAGAAAAGCTTGAAGCTGTGATGCTTCAGGGCTCAAAATCCAGAAGGGAACCAAACCAGTCTTAGGGTTTTGGGGAGTCTGACTCACGATTTTTGAATGCCTGTGGTTGGCAATGCTGCATAGCTGATGTCCCTCAGCACAATACTGCACAACTTCCATGCGAGACTCATTCCATTAAAAGAAAAGGCTTTGTACTTTCTTTTTTTTTTTTAATCTTTGCATAGCTAAAATTTTAAACCAAGCGTGACTTGTCTGGAAGCTCCAGGAACGTTTACTCTTTGGGGACAGGTAAAATTAAAGTGAAAGAAATCTGCAGAGCAAAAAGAGGCTTTTAAAGTTGTTGAAACTATGGCCATGACCGTACCTGGGGTCACTGTGGTCGCTTGTGGCTTTCAAACTGCCCAGAGGTATTTTTTAATGGGAATCTGATGGCGAGAGCAGCTTGGTGTCTTTCGCTTGTTCAGTTTGACTCAACGTTTTGCAAATCTCCATGGATGAAACCCTCACGCTAACATGATATAAATCACTGCTATCCACATTGCACGGAGGCACGCAGAGATGGAGCGCCTTGCCCAACACTGTGCCGTAGGTCACTCTGCAAGGGACCGGGACTGTCTCTAAAGGACACTTTTTTTGGTCTCCTCTTGCTTGTTTTAGTTACCCAGTGGTAGGCCATCCCCACAACTCTTGAGAAGACAGTAGGGTTGGCTGCCAGGGCCTTTTTTGGGGGCTTTGACAAATTTTGATCCCCCTGGCGATGTCCCGGCCATGCAGGGACCTCACCCGCTCTGTGACTGGCTTAAATCTGCCCACACTGTGCTGGGATCGCCTGGAAGTAACGTGTGTAGCTGTGCAGAAGAGTTGAACAAATGGGTCACTCTTGTAGGCAGTCTTAAAAAAGAAGAAATTCGGTTAGTCCTCTTGCCCCCCACCAAAGACAAAGCTGCTGGGGGGTCCTGGGCCAACAGACTCCGGACCACACGCCTGCCTCTCCTCCAGCCTGGCTCTCCTGGACCTGAGCAGGCGTTTCGGTGGGGCTGGCTACAGCAGAGCTGTCCCGTCTGCCATGCTGGCACAGGGGCTGAGCCAGAAAAGGGCTCATTTTGCTGGGAAAGCAGTGCTGGAACACCACAGCCCATGGCCGGGCCATGGTTCTGGTTGACCAAGAGCAGGTCCTGTGGTACGTCGTTCATGGAGGACCTGCTCTAGGGACGTGCTTGGGGCTTGGTGGTGCCAGGCCTCAGCTCCAGCGGGTCCGAGGGCCAGTGCTTGGGGTCGGGATGGGAAGGTGTCCCACGATGGGGACCACAGCGAGATGGTCGATGTCTTGTGCCTGGGTCGGAGTTTACCGTGTCTCTCTGCTCCAGGTCAAGGATGGAGGTCCCTCTACCGCAGCAAAGGCTGCCCCGGCAAAGGGATCCCCCCCACCCCTCCCTCGGTGAGAGAGGGCCCGATCCTGCAAAGCGCAGAGTACCCCCGCTTGGCTGAGCAGCCCCGGCTCCCGCTGAGCAGCGACAGCGCTTTGCTGAACTCATTTCAGCCAAGGAAACTCCTTTCCTCTGCAGGCACTTCCCCGGCCAAACCAGCAGCCAGTCGCCGGCGACTCTCCCCCGGCTGGAGGAGGTTATTTTGGAGTGTCTGTCGCTCCTTTTATTTGCTCTCTGAATTATGCACGGCACCGGTTTGGGATGGAAAGCCTGGCAGCTGCCTGCCGCACGGCTGCCGTGCGTCCCTCCGGGAGGCTGTCGGGGTAAGAGCCCACCGGCCCCACGCCGCCGCGGGGACGGGCATCGCGCCGGCGGCTCTGAGCCTCCTCGTGTGGTGCCGGGAGGTGAATGCGCAGCACCGGGACCTCCGGGCTGCTTTGCCAAAGAGTGCAGGATGCAGGGAGCAGGGCTGGCTCGGGGACCCTCGCCCGAAGCCTGAATTTCCCTGGGAAAGTCCAAAACGAGCCCTCAGCGACCGTCCCCGGGTGGGAAAGCCTCTCGCTGTCCATGCAGGTGCATCTCGTCTCAATTTACTCCAAGCCCAAAAGCAGTAAATAACATCTGCAAATCATTTCTAACGCTGATGCCAAAAACTGGGAGATAAAAAATGCTGTCGTCTGAGCCCGGCTGTCGGTGATTAATGCCGTACCTGCCGGCAGCCTCGGCAGCAGCACCCGCGGCCCCAGGATTTTGGGGGACAGCGCTGGCCCCGGGGAGTTCGGGGTGATGGGAACTGGGGCCGGTCCAGCCCCACGTCGGAGCCGTGGGGTTTGGCCGATGTGAAGCTGGACGGGGGCTCGTGTTTTGGATCTGCTCTCCGGTGCGTTTTGTTTTTGGGGCTGTTTTTGCTCCCACCGAGGCGATGGCATCGCTCCTGCTGATTTCACGAGGCCGGGCCGGGGCTGCGTAAGCCGCGCTGCTGCGGCCAGGGATAACACTGCGTGATTTATGGGAGCAATCAGTTGCCACTAGGAGCTGGTTAGGAATTTTCCGATGAAACGGGGATTGCGTCAGAAACCGCTGAGTCATCTCAACTGTTTCATAAAAAAAAAAAATAAAAAAAAAATCCTTTGGCTTTGATGAACTTTTGGTGAAGCACAGAGACCGAATGCGTCTCGCCTGCTGCCGGCTCCCCCAGCGCTTGCCTCGGGGACAGCCGTCCCCCACCCGCCGGCTTTCCTCCACCCCGTGCTCCCCAGTCCCGGGGCATCCCTGCGGCAGGATGGGGTGCGGGGTCACCCGGGGATGGGGTCTCCCGGGGTGCAACCTCCTGCCAAACCCCAGGGCTGGAGGGAGCGTGTGGGGGGGGAACGACGCGGGGGCTCGCACGGACCCAGGCTGCTCTGGCGTTTTCAATGTGAAATATTTTGATGCTTTTAAAACCTCTCGTGTTCAGACTTTTCCCTCCCGGTTGTTCCAAAACGGAAAGGGTTTTCTCCTGCGTGTCTCGGGCTGGGATATTTTGAAATGCAGAAGTTGGGTGAACTCAAGTGCTAAATTTTCCCAGTGTCCTGGTCACAGCCAACCGATGGAAAATTGAAAGTTGCAAATCAACCTAGCTGGGTAAATTAAAACAGGCTGGCAGACGTTTAGCCAAACAGAAAAGGAGACTTCATTTCCCATGTAAATTTTTTGGGACAGATTCTCTG
This sequence comes from Anarhynchus alexandrinus, assembly GCA_008711295.1. Classification (NCBI taxonomy): domain Eukaryota; kingdom Metazoa; phylum Chordata; class Aves; order Charadriiformes; family Charadriidae; genus Anarhynchus; species Anarhynchus alexandrinus. Next base: position 3,001,361 of record VUYV01000038.1, read on the forward strand.
CTCAGCTTCGCACAGCCATCCCTGGGAGGACTGGGTCCAAATTAACAACACCGTGGACCCACGGTGATTCCCGCAGGGTGCTGGGAGCCGTGCAGGGATCCGTGCCCCGTGATGGAGTGGGAGCACACCCTGAGGCCCTGCAGACGGGAGCTCCTGGCCCATGGCAAATGGTGATGGGACTGAATGTTGCCACCAAGGGCCAGGAGCAGCCGGTGGCGATAACCACCTTAAACTGCAGTGACCACCTTGGGTGCAGAGCCAGTGCCGGGGTGCGGTGCTCCACTGGGAGCACTGGTTTTGCCCTGTGCAGGGCAGGTTTAGAGGGGAAGGAGGAAAGGCTCCAGCTGAAGCATCTCTGATGTGACAAAGGAAATCGTTCAGGTGGGCTGCCCAAAGCTGCTGGGACATGACCGCAGCGTGTGCAGGGGGGATGTACTAAAGAATGCGTAGGAATGCGTGTCACAACGGAGGTGAGGTGTCCCATCAGCCACACTTTCCACGTAAAGACCGCAGAGACCAGACCACATACATTGTATATAGGTTACCTACACTGTGTAACCATGTCCTTCTGTATGCCATAGGCTTTTCTCTCTGACACACTCAGATACTCTACGTGCACGGCTGCCACTGAGCCAGGGGGACAGTTCTCATCCAAAATGTCTCTTCCCGTGCACCAAGCCCATTTTCTGACCACCACCGCTCCCCTGCGTGGCACAGAACTGCTTCAGGCAGCCCGACTCGAGGCCGAGCCTTGCCGAATGACACCGAAAGCACAGGACCACGGGGATTCGGTTTATTTTGCAGCAGAAAGGGCAATTAAAAACCTGCCGCACCGCACCCAGCCAGCCCTCCCCGCGCTTCCAGAGGCAGGATGCGGCCGCACTGTCCCTGCCGAGGTACCAGGAGGATTTTGGCCACCTCGCTCTGTGCCGGCGATGCCGGGGTGGTGGGGGGGTGGATGTTGGAGGAGTGGGGGCAGCAGGTACCGTCCACCCCGTCCGGTGGTGGTGGTGGTGGAGCTCAGCATCTCCCCGGGGAGGGATGCCCGGGGCGGGGTGGGATGCCC
>VUYV01000038.1:3003650-3019563 GCA_008711295.1 Anarhynchus alexandrinus
GGGGGTAGGAAAGAAGCTCTTTATGTTGCAGGTCTGCGGTCCTGCCCCCTCTCCCCAGGAGCAGCCCCTCTCCCACCTCCCTACTTCCCAAAGATACTGTCTACTTACTTTTCAAGGGAAATGAGCTGAGGGGAGAATATTTTTTTTTTTTTTTTTTTNACTTCATTTCTGCTCTTTAATTGTGGGTGGTTTCTTTTCTATAAGAACAGGCTTCTTCCCTGGGAATCGGTGGGAATTAGAGTGGAACAAATGAAAAAAGGAAAAATAATGGCTGTTAATTGCATTTTTTTTGCCTATGAAGCCTTTCATCTCATTCTTCTAGGAGCAGTTCTGTAAATGGGGATATTTAAATGCACTGCTTTTATAGATCCAGGGACACTTCTTGTTACTCGCTGCCTCTTGTGCAACACTTGCTTTGGTGTAAGCCACGCTCTCTTCCAAGGCAGGCTTGGAGCCTCAGCTCGCACTGGTGGTATCAAATGAAGCCACTGGGAACCAGTGCGAAGTTGTGGTTTGGAAGATAGCAACCGAGACGGGATGTGAACCTGTACCGTGTTAATGCTTCCACTAATCGAATATAACTTCAGGATCGAGCCCGTGCAGTCACTGGTGGCTGGTGTCCCTTTGCTGACCGGGAACGCCGAAGAAGACACGTGCTGTGTAACCCAGGCGGCAAAGCAGCCCCGGCCCTCGCAGGGTGGTGGGGCTGGACGGGGGTTTTGCTTAGTGTGCTGTTCGGTTGCTTTCCAGGATGAAGATATCTAAGTGGAGGTGGAGCAGCATCTCCATCAGTGCGCGGTCCCAGCTGAAAGGCACCCTGGCCCTTCTTCTCGTGGGCAACTTTGCTTTTGTGATGGCTCAGGTAAGCGCGTCGCCTTGCTGGCAGGTCCCTGGGCTTTAAAATGGTGCGGTGTCAGGGATGGGTGACCCCTGGGACTTGCAGGACTGGTCTGTGCACGAGTCGGGTCTCCAGCAAACGCAAGGATGCGTGATTTGGCTGAGCTCTTTAGTCTGAGCTTAGCCTAAATTGTACCATCCATGGCTAAGAGGGTGCGCAGATCATTTCCAAGGCTCTGGAAGGCCATGCCCTGCTCTTGGGTGAGCACCGCTTCCTCAGTCCCTGCAGTGGTTGAAGCTTCTATTTACTTTGCATGGAATATTATTATCCCTGTCCCAGTACACACAGAATTAACAGAACTCCCCTAACCAGCCGGTGATTCTGGATGGAAAAAATACATCCCTCCCCTGCCATGAGCAATCTCTGGGACCCCCCAGGATGTTTTGTGCCCCTCGTGAAGGGATGCGAATGCCTTACCGAGCACCAGCACGTGGTGGTGACGCTGCCGGTGGAGCAGCTCCTTTGCCTTCTGACGCACGGTCACCCTGCTGTCTGCGGTGGCTGAGGGGTGGGAGGTGGGGGTGTCAAGGACCCTCCTTGACCCTCAAGTGACCAGCCTGTACTTGCAAAGAGAGCACACGGGCTCCTCCAGTCTGCTAGCGTCCGCTGGCGTGTTCTCCCGCTGCAGAGTGGATTTGCAAGGGTTTGCTTAAGGTTTCAGTAAAGGTTTTGGCTGCAGCCAGCTCTTCAGCTCCCTGAAGTCACTGTGGAGCAAGAGTCAGAGAGCACCAAAAGACTTGGAGGGTTTAGGGTTGTTTGGGAGCTCGGGTTTGCCAACTGAGCGAAACAATGAACATTTCCTTTCCTGAGGAATCCCAAATATTGCCATTTAATTCCAAATTTGTAATGAAAACACAATTGGAAAAATCCAGGGTTTCTTGCGAGATGGAAATCTCAGACTTGACCTCAGATGGAGAAGGAGATGGCCCGTTTGCTCGGGGCAGGCCGGGTGAGGGATGCGCTCCGCCCACCCGTGCAGGCTCTGCGGTGCGGGTGCCGACTGCTGCTTCTCTCCCCCCATTTGCCCGATGCCTCGAGCAGGACCTGATGCAGACCTCCAACAGCCTGGAGGAAGGGGCAGACGTCACCGCGTACTGGTGGGGCGAGTGGACCAAGTGGACGGCGTGCACCAGGACCTGCGGGGGAGGCGTCAAGTCCCAGGAGAGGCACTGCCTGCGGCAGAGGTACGGCGCCCACCGGCCGGGGCGCGGGGAACTCCAGCTTGCTGGAGGTAGACTTGATCCAGAAGGTCATCGCTCAGTAGATAAGCACTGGTGAAAAGGTGTTGTCTGGCTAACGCTGCTTGTGCAGAAGGTAAGTATGTCTCTGGGCATGCTGCCATGAGGATGCTATGTCCTGGGCATCCCTGCCAGGAGGACCAGCCGAGCTATTCCTGTGCTGGCCCTGAGGTTCCTCCTGCGGGGATTAGCGCGTACGGGCAGCGGGCATCGTGTAAGCCTGTTCTCAGGGCTCCCGGGCACAGCAGTGAGGACACTGTGGTGCAGGGTTGGTTGGGGACCTGCTGATCCCGGCTGCTCTGTGCATGGCTCTGCCTTCTCTGGGCTCTGTGGTTGCCAGAAGGCACCTTGTCCCCAGGCCCTTGTCCCCATGGTACCTCCTAGGATGCTGTAATAAGAACAGTTGATGCTGCAGGTAACAAAGCCAGAGAGACCTTTGCTATCAACTCCAGTGAGACTGTGATAGACCTCGGTGTAGCTCTGCTACATGGAGACTGATCAGAAGCTGGGGACAAATATATTTAAAAAAGGGTAAAGAAGGCTTTCTGACCCCTCTCTAACCATCATTTCTTTATTCAGAAGAAAGTCAGTGAGTGGGCTGGCTAATAAAACTTGCACTGGAACATCCAAAAGATACCAGCTCTGCAAAGTACAAGTAAGGATATCCTTTTTCTCATCAGGAACACTCGATATAAAATGTGGAAAGTCATGCTTGCTTCTTGCGATGGCATTTCAGGCCCCCTTGGAGAGGGGACACCATTTGTCCTGTAGCTGTCACCCCATTGCCCCTCTAAGCAACAGGAGTTCCCTCCTTTGGTGCCCATCACCATTGTGCCGGGGCTTTGGGCCTTTTGCCTGTACTGGGGGGCCATAAACCAGCGGGTGGTTCTTGCACCATCTCCTGGGGGGGTTTCCCCTGGCTGTCCCTGCAGCGGGAGGAGGAGGAGGATGTGGCTCTGGATGGGGCAGGCGATGGAAACGCTCCTTGCAGCCGGTCAAGGTGTGCCAGAAACATTTCCCGCATTTTGTTTTCATCAGGATATTAATGTATCCCATTCTAGGAGTGCCCCGCAAATGGAAGGAGCTTTCGAGAGGAGCAGTGTTCATCATTTAACTCCCATGTGTATAATGGCAGAACGTATCAATGGAAACCTTTATATCCTGGTAACAAGACATTCTTTGTGTGTTTCATAATGCTTAGCCAAAATATTTTGATAGTTATGATGCTATAGCCTGCAGGAAGGCTCCTCCTCTGCTGTTTTAAAGTGATTTTTCAGAGACACAATCAGCTGTCTCCCAAGTTCAAAGGCGCGTTTTGCAGCTGCAGGATAGCTTAAAAATAAAATAACGACACGAATTTGTGGCTGCAGCCCGTGTTGGTCACAGCTCCCGAGGACCAGAGAGCTGGAAGGCTGGAGGAGGATGCGAGAGCACGGGGTGATGGACTGTGCTGGCAGGGAGAGTCCGGCGCACCCGAACAAGTGTCCTTTGAGCTGGGGCCGTTACTGGCTGCGCTGCGCTGCGGTGGCATTTGCTCCCTCCCACACCCTTCACGTGCTCTGTCAAATGTCACCGAGATGCAGTTTGGTCATCCGGGGTGAGCGACGCAGAACTGCAGCAATAACTTAAGAGTCAGAGACTGAGATTTTATTTAATTTTTAGGCTCCTAACTCCCATCGAAATCAAGCATTAAACAAAACTCACGGCCAATTTTGAGAGCTATGGGGAAGCCAGGACGCGGGTCTGGAGGCTCCTGAGCGCTGGTTCCCCACATTCACAGTGCCATGTGGGTGTCTAAAAATAGAGATGGGGTCTAACGCAGCTTTCTTATTTTAGGGAGTCTCTGCACATACCTAAGAACAACTCTGCTTCATGAAATTACTTGTTGCCTCCTTTTATGTGAAACAAGCCCCTGTCTCGCCAGCCGTCTCGGCGGGGTCAGCGTGGTAGATCTTGGCCCGTGGCAGGCTGGTTACCTATGGCTACTTGGCCGCTTTTGTCCCTTTCCTATGGCAAGGCGACAATTTCTTTAAACGTATTTTCTCTTCGAGTCGATTCACCAGAATAGTTACAGTGAATTGTTTTGTTTTTTAGCAGGCGTTCGCGTGGCTCCCGGGGGAATTTGCAGAATAATGTTTGCACATTGCTGCTGTCTTGCTCGGGCACGCAGGCCAGTGGGTATATGACCGCTCCCTAGTTGGCAGAGTTCGACCCTTAGCGTTGGGTTTCTGATGCAGATACGAATTTGCCATTTGCTTCCTGTGGATGTTATAAAATGTGGGACTCCCGTGCCAGTGGATGCAGCCAGCCAGTTGCCTGCAGAAAGCAAAGGGTGAATTAAGTCCGACTTGGGTGAACGTTTATGGAAAAGTTCTTATGTTTTAAGCTGCTGTGGTTTGGAAGACAGTCTTACTTGTCTATGTATTTATAACAGTATATCTATGTTAATCTAACTTGTGTATTAAATGTTGACGTGTGAGCATGCATGTGTTTCTGTGCAATGCGTGCGTGTCTCACTGCTGCAAGCCCTTGCGCAGAACAGCGGCCGGTACTGCGTCGGTGCATCCCCCGGGCTGACGTTAGCGGCACGCTGGCGTCGCCGGGTGCTCCGGTCCCTGGCGGCAGAGGGGACTGCCTGCCTGTGCAAAGGTTTGCAGCAGTGGGCTGTCACGCTCTCAGAAGTGCGATCTCCTGTCCAGCCCGGAGCACAAGAGATGGTAGCTTCTGAACTGCTGGCTGCTGTGCAATTGTGCTGTTGCTGCTGTTGTTTCGCTTGGCAGAGATTCATTGACATTGGTAGGATGAAAGTTATTGCGTTTCTGCTGTTTTGAATATCTCTTTATATCCTTTCCCCTCAGATGACTATGTTCACATTTCTAGCAAGCCCTGTGACCTCCATTGCACCACTGTGGATGGTCAGAGACAGTTAATGGTTCAGGCTCGGGATGGAACATCCTGCAAATACACTGATTTCCGAGGGGTTTGCGTGTCTGGAAAATGTGAGGTTGTTAAACATTATAGCAAAAATATTGTTAGTAGCATTCAGAAAATTACGCTGGGTGCGACATTTGCCTGACCCTCAATACTCTATTTGTGCATTTTTGTAGCCGATTGGGTGCGATGGCATTCTCTTTTCCACCCACACCTTGGATAAATGCGGAGTTTGCCAAGGAGATGGGAGCAGCTGTACTCACGTGACCGGCAGTTACCGGAAAGGAAATTCTCATCTGGGTAAGGCTTTGGGGGACCTTTTGCTTCATTTGTATGAGAGGGTTATTTTTAAAATGTGTTTATTTTTTTGATAAACTGCTTTCAGCTCTTCCCAACTGCCCTGCTTTGGTTTTTCCCATGTGTTCCGGCTGTGTCAGTGCCACTTGTAAATATGGGCAGGGAAAGCCTTCTTTAAAGAAAAACAGTAACTTTGCACGATGCTCGTCAGCAGCCTGAGGTCTCTGATCTGAATGGTGCAAAAGGGTTACGCAAGAGGCTGGCGTCTATTTTAGTCTTATTTCTCATGACCCTGTAAGACTAGAAATAAATGATTTGTAATAACAGGAAGCTGGGGTGTTTTGAAAGACCAGGATTTCCAGAATTAGCGTAGTGTAGAGCAACAGAAGCTACTTGTCCTAAGTATAGCCCTCTAACTCAGGAATAATGACTAATGCTCTCTGAGGATCAGTTTGAGATGGAGCACGCTGCAGGAACTTCGGTGGCCTTAGGAGGACTTGTCCCATCGCTTACCTCGTGCTAAGCAAAGGGGGAACCAAGCTGTACCCTCTCGCTGGGCTTTCGGGGGGACCGGCTAGCGCAGGGTTCAACACTGAACCACGGGACAGCTTCTCTAGCTAACAAAGCAGAGATCTTTTCTTATACCAGTTTATCTAAATTTGATATTTGTGCATGTAAAGATTGCAGCCTTTTCCCCCGTGGCTGTGTTTTTCCACCATAAACCTGGATGCATAGTTTACACATTTTTATCTTCTATTATCGATAAGGTCCTGTTTGCAGCCTAAAGTTATCAACATTAGGGTTTTTTTAATCCATAACTCCTTATAAATAATTTTGGATCGGGGCCAGTTTGCTTGATATATTGCAGTATTGACTACTGAGTGTTTCATTCAGATAATTTGTTACAAAGATCCTTTCATTAATCTGTAGTTTCCCATAGGCTATTCTCTGGTAACGCACATTCCCGCTGGAGCAAGGGATATCCAGATAGTGGAACGGAAAAAATCCGCAGATGTTCTGGGTGTGTATAACCTCTTGGTACTTCCCTACAATGCGTGCCTATACCGGCTAATGCTTTTTCCAATGCGAATATGAATGTAGTTTTATTGCAGACATGAGCTAAATCCGCAGCCGATGTAAATCACAACCACGTTGTCTAAGCCAGCGCGTTGCTCCTCTCTGCAGTCGGAGCACCTGCGACGCTCCGATTGCGTTCATGCAGAAACCGTTGGTCAATATTATGGCTGCTTCAGTGCGTTATGACAAATAGGCCTGGTGCCGGGTCACAGAGAGCGGAGTGACTTCGCCTCTCTTGGGATCCCCTTGGTCTTCTCCCGCTTGGGGAACGTGCGACGGCCCCATGACAGCAGCACCGGGGGGATGTGACCTCCACGTTGCCTCGCTGAAGCGTTGGTGGCCACGCCGTCCGTCTCACGGTGGAGGTGGCGGAGCTGCTCAGGAGGAGCGTGGAAAAACCCGGTCTTGCCCAAGAGAAGCGCATTTGCTGCCATCAGGCTCTGACGCTGCCTCAGAGGCTTGTGGCCATCTGCAGGAAGGCTTGAATGAAAAAGCCTTGGTTTCGTGCAGTTCCTAATTAGCTCTGGATGACCTCTCTTGGGCCACTGCTGGGTCAGGTGGCAGCAGCTTGGTGCTCCCAAGGAGGCAACTCCTGCTGTCGGCCATCTGACCCGCTGCTTGTTGTCTGCAGAGCTGTGATTATTAAATGTTCGTGCTGTGCTCGTGCCAAAAGGGTGCGAGGAGCCGTGGACTAGCATGAGCCACATACCCAGGAGCTTGTGATGTAGCGGGATGCATGGCCCAGAACTCTGGGCACATAACCGCATGATATGTGTTGGAAGTAGGTGAGAAATGCACTGCAATGGAGGAGAAACACTTGTTTTATTACTGTGACACTCTAATAATTTTATCCCCTGAACGAACAAGTGGCAATATCGCGTACCTCTGCTCTTACCTGTGACGGCACTCATTTTTTCTTTCTCGTTTGAAGCTGTGGCTGATGAAGCCGGGTATTATTTCTTCAACGGGAACTACAAAGTGGACAGCCCGAAGAACTTCAACATTGCAGGCACGGTGTTCAAGTACCGCCGGCCCATGGATGTTTACGAGACGGGCATAGAGTATATCGTTGCACAAGGACCGACAAATCAGGGGTTGAATATAATGGTGAGCTTTGACTTTTCAAGTCTGCGAGGCCGGGGGTGACGGGGAAGGGAAAAATCTGTGTTGGATGGAGGAAGGGGTGGGCGTGGGAGCAGAGTCCCGCCGTGGTTTCCCAGCTCTCCCGGGCAGCTTGAGGAGGGGAGTGGGAGCAGTGGCTGTGCCCAGTTCCTTGCACGAACCCATTTCACTTGCGTCAGTGCTCCTGAGCGCGGGCAGGGCTGTGAATAACCAACGTGGGCTTGGTGACCCCTCGCTCTGCAGGGAGAAGATGCCTCAGGCATCGCGGGGGGATTTCTCTTCTACTCCGCAGTATTTTTATCCAAGTTACCTGGCAGGAAAAGTAAAAACGAGAAATTGGGCCAGATTGCTTTCAAGAAAGGGTCGGGGTTCAAGTTTTGGGCACTTCTGTAAGCTAACTGTCTAAAACCAGGCATATGAAGAAAAGTAATTTAATTTTTCTTCTGGGCAGCCAGCCAGAGCCCAACTCCTGCCATCCTCCATGTAGCCCCGGGCTCCTCTGGAAGGGGAAGGGATGGTTGCTTGGGTGCTTATAAAGCATTAGACCAGTAAGAGGTTGCGGCGCATCAGCTGCGAGTCCCCGTCCCCAGTAGGGATGTAGTAGCTGAAGGCATGTGTGCGTGCTCCTCATAAAGCCACAAAACATGGGTTTGCAAGTGATGGTGGATAACTACTGAAGGGGCTGTCCCAAGTCTCTGGATGCTCAGCGGCAGAGGAGGGAGCGTGACCTGCAGCTCCCAGTCCCTGAGCGGGGGCTGATCCCCAGGGCGGTGCGGCCAAATAACCCTTGGGAAATTGTGCTGGGCTCCAGCTGGAGGAAGTTGGCAACGTGGTGGAAAACAGATTGGAAATAGGAAAGTAGATGCTCACCAACTGTCAAGTCCAAGATGAATCACAAATTTTGCATGCCATATATTCACTGCATCCGCTAATAATTTAATTTGTTTGCTAGGTCTGGAATCAAAATGGCAAGAATCCATCCATCACGTTTGAATACATCCTCCTGAGGAAGCCACACTCAAAAAATCTGCAGCCCATCTACTACACCTTCTCTGAGTCAGATAGTGAAGAGAGCAGAGAGTTCGATGGAGACGTGCCATTGGGTTTTATCCAGCACAATGCAACCTATTTTGGGAAAATCTCCAGGGAAAGGATAGACTTGGAGAACCAGGTGTTTGGAAGGCAGGACACGGAGGAAGATTTAAACTTGAGCAAAGGTCAGGAAACCAATGAGGTCTATGAAAGAGCAGAAACAATTGACTGTGAGCCAAAACTGAAGGGCAAACAACCCCAAGGTAAGGAGGAGACTTGGGCCTCACTGTTCTGCTTCTCAGAGCTCTTGTTGAGAAACGCTCTGTTTCTACCTCTGGTGATTCTGCTGGTTTGTTTTTTGGAAACCTTGGAAAGTTCTTTAAAATGTCTCTGCTCATAAATCCTCTTTGCCCTTCAGGTTCTGGTTTCTGGCGGGTGGGGGGGTGGTGGCCATGGGTAAGGTCTCCCCGCCGGTGCCCTGCTGTGCTTTGCCTCATGCCAAGGACAGGAGGGAGCCCTGGATGCACAGAGGTCCCTGTCACAACATCTTCCATCACCTCCCGCCTCTGCCCAGCCCCCGGCAACCTCCTCCCCACTCCAGTCCCTTGGGCATCCCACCACCAAACCGCCTTGAGTGCTTTCCCAGCATGGCTGCATGGGCTGTGGGGCCAGGAGGGCATCTTCCTTTCTGACCTCTGCTATTGCTTGGGGCAGCGCTGGCAGGTGCTGAGCTCTCCTCTGGCCATGCGACAGCAGGATGAGACCCACAGAGCTGCACACTCTTCCCAAAGGGGTACAACCCCATGAGATTCCCCCTCCCCAAGACCCCAACTCCTGCCTCTAGTCCCCAGCTGGCTGCTCAGGCTCCGGCGTGCCCCCGCTGCTCTGGGCTGCTTTCGCCTGCCAGCCTGAATGCATTTTGTGGTCGTCACTGTTGTTTCCCCCTGTTGGCTCCAATCTAGATTCAAACGTAACCAGGTCTACTTACCAGACAGACCATGACGACAGAGGGTTTGACCCCAGGTTCACCTCCAGGGAATTCCTTTCGGAGAACGCCATCACGGACAAGCTGCTGGACAAGACCTCGGACTCCAAGGAGTTGGTGCTCAACATGACCATGAACAGCATCTTTGCCCAGGGAGACCCAATCAACTCTGTGGGGTCACATATTGACAGTCTCTATGTTGACTACGAGGACACTGATGGCGTTGTGACCTACACCATTAATAGCACCTACATGGAGCTGAGCAATGGCAAAGCCATCAACACGTCTGCAGAGACACCGTTTTCAAATGCCACTGTCACCATGACCAGCCCTCAAGGGAACAGAACCCACAAAGCAAGGTAGGAGACGTGTCTTTGACTATAGTCAATCCTCTTTATTGCTGTTCTCAACTCGTAATAGCCCTGTACTCAATGTAGACCCCATAACATGGTTTCTATCTGCTTTGGAAGTCAGAAGGTAAGTGGGGGTAGGATGATGTACGTGAAAGCTTTGTGTCGGGGTTTTTTTTGGAAGGAAGGGCCAGTGGTTTGGGAGCAGAAAGTCAAGAGAGCATTTAAGCAAGAGGAAAACTCACTGCCCTCCTTATTGGGGATGTTGGCAAGTCCATGCTGATGGCTGTCAGCTTGCGCATCGCTCTGCCTGTCATAGCTCGTTGTCAGGCCGTAAAGGAGCCTCTTCCTTTTGTCTTCTCTTGACACCCTGCTCTCGTTCCCCAGGCCCCTTCCTCTGAGCTCTGATGCAGCAGAAGTTAGTCCTGGCCCCTTTTCACCCACCCTGTTGACTGCCACCCACGATCCTCCTCACTTGCGTTGGCAGGAACACGCTTCCAGCAGCTCCCAGGCATGGCCCTGCCTGCTTGACTGCCGCTGGAGGGGCAGAGCGGGACCCCAGGAGCTCTTCTGTAGGGCCTGCAGGAATAGCCTGGGTTTGCTGCCTTGATGGATGCAGCAGCAGTGCAATTAGTCACTGCTTTGACAAGAAGATCAAAAGCTCTCCAGTGGCAGCTCATTGATTGATATTAGGGCCGTCACTTCAGGGTTCCTTGAATGGCTGGTTTGGAGCGGAATTGTTATAAAATGTAGTGGGAAGGTTAAAAAAAAAAAAAAAAGCTTAATCTATCTTCAGCAACAGAATTCATCCAGGCGAGGATGGGCTGGAGGAAAGGGAGTCTCGGGATAGTGGTTGTCCACAAGGCAGTCCAGGGTCTTTTGGGGTGCCCTGGGGCTCTCTGGGCAGCAGCCACAAATTAAAGCACTCTGCAGGGTCTGAAATCAGGGCCTTGGGAGTCATCCGGGTCCCAGACCCGCAGCTGGGCGTTTGGGTCCTGCTGTGCACCCCCCCGGCTTGTTTGGGGCCGGCGGCACCCAAGCGTCCCCTGTGGGTCTCCTCCTGGCTCTGCTCTGACTCTCCTGTCCCTCAGTCGTCACCAGAAGTGAAAAACATGGGTTGTGATGCTGAGCTTCAGAAGACGTGAAGCGCTGAGCAGATGCTCTCTGGTTATAGTTAGCTGTATTTACCTAGAACTTACACGAGCTTATGCTAAAGAAACTTATCCTAAAGAAAATGTCCATGCGGCCAAACGTATCAACAAACTTCTTAATGATAAGAACATGAAAACAGCGCCAAGGGCTTGAGTCTATCATCTCTTCTCGTGGCTTGGCTTGGAAACTCTGCCTTCAGCTGCCAAAGCAAGCATTTCATTAGCACTCTGACAGGCGAGGGCAGCGCCAGCAGCTCCCCTCGGAGGGAGCCTTCCCGTGGGGCTGAGGAAGGGGGCTGCCCCCCACTTTGGTCCTCCTCTGGTGCCCACCACGCTCCCAGGGTGGCCTGGGCTGGCGCCCTGTGCCCACACCTCTCTCCCAGTAGCTGTTAAAGGGGTCTAATGCTTTCCTGCCTCCTGGGAATAAGGGAACATTGACATGCTCTAAAATCCGGAGCGGCTCGGCTATTACAGATCAGTCGCACAAGCCTGTCAGTGGCTCCAGTGCAGTTTTTTGCGGTGCTAAAAAGCTCCGTGCCCCATCGCTGGCTGCCCCTCCAGTGAGGACACCGCGCAGGGATTTGAACCCCTTCGGGAAGGATACCCCGCACTGCCGGGTTTTTTCCCCCCCGTTCTTCCCTTGGTTTTTGTTCTACAGTGTTTCCCTCTTCTTCTCCCTCACTTTCTCTAGAATAAAATATGAACTTTTCAGGTCTAAATGTTAATATCAAAAAAAAGTTTTGTGCTAGCCAAAAGGCTGCGTCCAGGTCCAGCTGGGGCTGTAGCCCGGGCTGAGGGATGCTCCGCTCCTCGCCGGCTCTCGCTGTGAAGCCGTGGGGGGGGTGGGCTGAAAGGCCAGTGGAGGCAGATGTGGGGCAGCTGGGGCGCAGGAACCATGCTGCTGGGAGGCATGTCGTTTTATTAAAAAAAAAAATTAATAAGTAATCGGTGAGGGGAAGGCGACAAAACAACTTGCACCTCATTTCAGGAGCCTTCACCCGCTGCACGGAGGCGTTGCTCTCCACCCCAGCAGTTCAGAAAGTCCCATCATGTCATCGGCAATTAGAGCATCTGCGTGTGTGGGCACTTGTGGAGGAGGGAGAGACGGGTGCGTTTGGAGGCTCAGGGTCCGGCTGTTCTGCCCCCACCGCGGGGACGGGCGATCCTCCCTCCCGGGGGATGGGGCAGAAGGGACCGTGTCAGGACAACCTGCTTCTGCCCTGCCTTTATCGCTTCCCCCAACTTCTTATTTATTACTTCAAGCCCAGTTGCAATCGTAATGCCAATCATTAATCTGTATCTCCTGGGTGGGAACGATGGATGAGGAGCTGAGGTCACTGGGGCCAGGGTTAAAGCTCCTGCTGGCACCCAGCACAGCGGGATGGAGCCCGTGCCGACAGCGGGATAACCATTCTATGATCCCACGGATGCGGTTGTGGGTTTGGCATGGCAGGGGCAGGGTGCTGGAGCACGGGGCATGTGAAGAGTGTTGGGGGTTGGACATGTTCCTCCAGGAGGAAGGGCAGTGGAGGGCTCAGCCAGAAGCTGCGCTGAAGGAAACGGTGATGGGGCACAAAGGGAAACCTCTTGCCCCGGGTGTGGGGCAGGGTGGGGGATCTCCCTCCTTGGAGATCGGCAAGGCCCTGCGGGACCCAGTCTCTTATTGGGGTCAACCTAGTTCTGGACAGGAACTTGAACTTGAGACCTCCCAGATCATTCCCAAGCTCAGTTTGGGCTGGATGGTGGCTTTTTGCTCATTTTCGCTCCCTGTCAATGACCAAGCAAGGGAGGATCGTCTCTCTGCAGACTGTAACCATCCCATCTGCACACGCGGGACAGTGTTGGTTAGAGGTGGGGCATTTTATTTCTTTCTAAACTGTTGTAGTTCTTAGTGTGGATGGAGTTATCCAGTTACGGGGGCACCTTGCACCAGCGCAGTGCGTTAGGTTTCCTCCCTGGGAAGAAGCTCTGCTGGCACTGGAATGGGTGGGTGGCTCTTGTGCCTCGGTAGGGACGCAGTGCTGCTTGTCCTCTCCTGGAGCAGTTAAAGTCTTTCTGTGGCATTCCAGGGCAGATCCAGGCATCCTTCATCCTATGGCAGGGGGGGATTGGAACAGATGACCTTCAAGGTCCTTTCCAACCTAAACCATTCTATGATCCCACGCCTGTGCTGCGGTGTGCAGCCAGGGCTGATCCTGCAACAGCAGCCATGGGTTCCCCCCTTTGCTTAAAAAGAAAAACTGAAATAAAACACAGAAATGTCAGCCCAGGGACTCTGGACTTTGATCTGTGGTGTTCATGTGCACTTGTTAGGATTATTCTTCTGCTACGGGGACCGTTTCGGGAAGACGGGCAGCCCAGACCTCAGCTGGGAGTGAGGGACTGGTGCTAACCTCTGGTGCAGTCGCTTGCTTGAAAAGCAGATGCAAAGGGCAGGCAGGGGGGAAAATACTTGACTTTACACAAAAGCTCATAATAAAGAGAAAAATATAAAAGAAAAGAGGAAAAACCCCACCAGCTCTCTAGGACAATGTGCTGCTGTTTGCGTTTAGAGGAGAACAAAATGACAGTTTTGTCTTTGCGTGAAATGCTGAGAGCAAAACGCTGCCCTATGGCCAAACGTCTGATTTATCTGGAAAGAACTTGTCCCTGCGACCTCGTTACGCATAGAAGCAGCTCTTTATTTAGGGTCACATACATTAAAGGGACACTGTTGAAAGATTTTCTGTCCTCAGATGTAGTATAAAGTTTATTTTGAAGCTTATTTTCTCCTTTCAAGGGAGAGGAGTCCCGGTCACGGGATAACTTGGTGGTTTTTTGGTGCCTCTGAGAGCAGGGTATAGACCGGAGGATCTAGGTAATACCCTGTTTTCCAGGGAAATTAAAGTACGAAACCCTGATGTTGACCCTGTTTAAACCAATCTTACTGAAAACTGTCATCTTGTGAGCCCTCTCCTGGCTGGGTGGCAGCAGGCAGCACCCCGCCGGCAGCCGGGGTCAGGGGCTGATGCGGGTCCCCAGGCAGAGCTGTTTTGACAAGATAACTATTTATAGTGAGCCGAGGTTGTTATTTTTCCGCAAAAAAAAAAAAAAAAGAAAAAAAATCGTCACATTCATTTCGGTTCCATTTCAAACGCAGGAAGCGACCATTTGCCAAACTGACAGAGCAAAACCAAACAGGGAAAATGAGGTTGTTGTTGTTTTTACTCCTTCTGGAGGCTCAGTGCTGGCGGTGGAAGGAGGGTGGGTCCAAAAGGAAACGGCTGGATTCTCAACAGTGTCCTTTTAAAGGTTGATTTGATAGTCTAGACCTCAACTTTTTCTTACGAACAACTAAATAAGGCAATTTCAGAGCTTCTGCTGCCTAGAAATCATACGAGCTGCATATCTCGCCAGGCCAGAGACAACTGGATGTCAGGATCCAACCTTGTACGCTATTTCAGTGTAGCCGTTTCAAGGGTTTGAACGAAGGTATGAGAACAGAATTGAAGCCTTTTGTTGTAAAGGTGCAGTATCCCTGTCGTGTTACAACCTTACAGCACGTAGGACGCACTGAACTGGGAGAAGCTGTTATTCTTGCTTTGACAAATGCTTTTTTGTACACCGGGCTGACTCCGTTACTGCTTTCCCGGTGGTTGAGCACAGAGTGGATATGAGAGATGGAGATTACCTATCTAAAATAAAGCAAACCAACCCAAACCGAGAGTGGCAAAAGCAGCGGGTAGGCAAATGGCATGCCTCGGTGTTTAAAAGCAAAGCGTGCTTCGAGAAGCAAGCTTAGAAACTCCTGTGCCACGTGTAGGCTTTCGGAAGGAGTGAGCTGCTGAGATTTGAGCAGCCGAAAGCTCTGCCGTGTGGAGCAGCACGAGTCGGCGTGCCCGGCCCCGGAGACGCAGGGGAGGAGATACTGCACCTTTAGTCGCTGTATGCTGAGGGCCAGGTGTATTTGAGCAGAAAATGCAAACTTTGTTAAATTCTGAACTGTTTCTACTTGTGGGTATTTTTATCCCATTCTCTCTATTTCTAGACAGTGGAAGCTCTGCCTCTAACCGGGCTGGGGATTCTACTTGGGGCTCAGGACAGGTATGTTGTGAAACAAACCGAACCGATTAAAACAAACAAACAAACCCCAAAAAATCAGAAAAACCAAACCCAACCGCCAAACAAAGCAAATCCCCTCCCAAACCCGAACCCAACCGTACTGCAGCCTGCTGGCAGATGTGTGTGTCTGACGTGGCCTATCACCGCTCGCCTTGTAAATGCCTTTTTTTTTGTTTTGTTTTGTTTCTTTTTTTTTTTTTTTTTTTTTTTTTTNTTATCGCTAGAAACAGATTGAAGTTGTTAAGAAAGGGCCAAGGTGTGAGTGCTGCTGACATGTACAGGTGGAAGCTTTCCTCCCATGAACCCTGCAGCTCTACATGTACCACAGGTAGTTGAAGCAGCCAAATTCTGCACAACCGCTGAAATCACCTCGTGTGTGAGTCACTTTTATGTCTGTTAGGGATGGGAAGGACCTGGTGATGTTGTAGGGGATCTCGCGATCTCTGGAGCTGGTTTAGCACCGCCCCGAATCTGCTCCACCAGGGTGCAAATGTGGGGAGAGGAGCCGGGGGCCGAGAGCGTGCGAAGCCCCTCCACCTTGCGGGTGCGTCGGGGACCGCGAGTTAGTGCCCGGCGTGGCCGTCATCCTGCAAAACACCCTTCCCTGGGGGAGCTCTGAACGTCACCCTCGCTTCCCAGCCCAGCGGGGACATGCTTGGGGCTCGGCAGGATCCCCAAACCTGTGCCGAGTCTCTGCATATTGCCTTTTCTTTTTTTTTCCCCATTTCTTT
>VUYV01000038.1:3019922-3061473 GCA_008711295.1 Anarhynchus alexandrinus
TTTTTTTTCTTTTCTTTTTTTTTCCCCCCTGCCTCCCCTTTTTGACCATTCAGAGGGGTTTGAAAAGCTCAGCTGCTTCCCCACAGAGTGAAATTTTGAAGATTGTTCAGCTCTGGCAGGAAACAAAATAGCATTTTGGCTTTTTGATTTTGTTTTGTTTCTCCCACTCCTTCTACCCTGGAGCCCAATCTCGGCTGCGAGGGTGTAAATCTGGAACAGTGGTGTAGATGCCAGGGATATCAAAACCCAGCCTCTATTCTTTTTTTTTGCGTAAATTCCCCCCTTTTTGCCCCCATCCCCCAAAAAAGCTTCGAGCTTCCCCTCTCCTCCTGCACTCCCTGGCTAAGGGGCCGTGGCCCCTGCGAGCCCATCACCTGGGATGGAGCACGTGTGTGGGTCGTGCGCTCGCCCGCACCGCTCCCCCGTCCGTGAAATACTCCAGATCCCGCGGTGCTTCTGGAATTAGAAAGAAGGAAAAAAAAAAGGGGGGAGAGAGGAGATTGCAACCTAAGGGGCATCTCTTAAAAGAGCAAATGTAAGGATTTTATTTTGTAAGTGTCCAGCAGACGCATGCCCGCAGCGGGAGCTTCGCAACCCGTCCCTTTCCCCGGGATCCCATCAGCCGCGTGTTCTGGGACACTTTTGACTTCTTTGATTCCCTCTGAACAAATTTCCCCCTTGCCCGAGCCGGGCTGCTCTGCCCTGGTTTGCAGCTAGCGGAGAGAGGTTTTACTTAAATTTCTCCTTTCTCACTGCCTTTTCTTAATGACATATCGCAGAGAAGCACTACCGTGTCAAGAGCTGTAGATTTTTTTTTTTAGTTTCATGTAAACCATATGTTTCCCGAGAGCTGCGATTCTTCTTACCTGTAGCCAGAGCAGCCTCCTGGTCCCCAGCCAGGTCCCAGAATGGACTTCACAACGTTTACTCTGGCACGGCAGGCTGCGGGGGAAAAGGTCTCAGTCTGACGACAGCGGCTGCCCCCGCTTTCGGTGGGGGAGCAGGAGGGGCAGGTGCCTCCTCGGAAAGCCCCCGGGAGCCCTTCCTTGGCCCCGAGCGCTGGGGGTACCCGGGCACAAAGGGGGTGTAAGGCATCTAGAGAGAGATGGGGGGGGGGGNGGAGTGGGTTGGGGACCGTTTTCTGTCGCCTCCGCCCACGAGCTCGGCAGGGTGGGAGCTGATGGCTGCGAGGCGGAGGGAGCTGCCGAGCAGACTCGTTGCCCTGAGCGTTTCCTATAAAAAAAGTGTTAGTCATATATTGATCTTGGTGGCAAGCCCTGGCGGGGGCGGCCGTGCCCGCCTTCGGAGCCGGCCAAACTCAACCGCGCTGCCCGTGTTGGCTGGGTGGCCGCTGCGGTCCTCCCCTCCCGGCAGCATCCCTCCCGCGGGCCAGAAGGTCCCGCTTGCTGCTTTCCATCGGGAGGAAGTTTTGGAAAACGCAGCTCGAAAAAGAGGAGGAAAAAAAAAAAAAAAAGAGTTTGGATGTCAAAATCACCAAGCGTCCTCTGTTGTGTGTGTGTATTCTCTTTGAAACTAGGAGTGATGTCCACATATGCTATGTGTGTTCGCTATGATGGGATCGAAGTGGATGATACGTACTGTGATGCCATGACCCGTCCCGAGCCCGTCCATGAGTTCTGTGCTGGGAGAGAGTGCCAGCCAAGGTACCGCCTCGCCAGGGCGCTCCCGGGGGGTTCCGCGCTGTCTCTGCCGGGGATGTATTTGGGGGAGGGGGTCAGTGTGGATTGGGTGAGGTGGGGGGAGTCAGCAGGGATGGCCCGTACCACCCCCATCCCTCCACCTGCCTGAGCTGCACTGGGACTCAGCGAGACTTTGCCCCTGAGTGCTTCAGCTCAAGCTGCCGGGTTAAAACTTCCGTCAATCCTGGCAGAGTTTGCACCCGGGGCTCCCGTCGAGTCCAACCTCTGACGGAACGGGCAGTATCCCACCCTGGGCAGCGCGTGGAGGAACGCGTGTGCGAGTTGGGTGGAGGGGCCGGGCTGGCAAACTGTGCCGTGGATCCCCTTCTCTGGTCCCTTGGGCATCCTAAATATCGCTGAGGTCTGCTCGTGTCAGGGCAAGAGCTGGTGCAGAGGGGAACTGGTGCTGAAAGTCCTTCAGAAGGTTTCCCTTCTGATGCGGTTCTTTATCCGAAAAGCCTGACGGCAGTCCCGAGCCATTTGTAACCCGGGGTGTGCTTGTTGGAGGGTTTGCAAGTAACACCAGTTACGGGCAGGACAGACCGGTGTCCGTCGAAGGGAGGAGGACTGTGATGGTGTCAGGCTATGGATGGGGCAAAGGGAGAAGTTAAAGCTGTCTGGTGCATGCCCTGGGATGGTGTCACTTGTGAACGGTGCAAAGCAAGACCGGAGCGATGCCGGGGACCAGGTATGGCACGTGGTCCCTGGAGAGTGCTTGCCTTCGCCTCGAATAATTGCGAAGGAGGACGGGGGAGGAAAACAGTGCCCTTTGCGGTGTCAGATCTCATTGAACCTCGCACGTTAAGGCTGACAGCCAGGGCAGGCTGCAATTGAGGCAACAAAAGTGTGGGGAGGTGGACGGTGCTACTGCTGGGAACATACCTGCCCTGTAGACACCATGGGGATTTTAATCTCTATTTGCATTAACTTTGTAATCCTTCAGCACAAGCGTTAGGGCTCTTTTCATGCTTAGATTACCCCACTGGTCTTTCATAAAGCTGCCCCTCCTCGGAGTTGTGCTGTTCCAGCTCCCTGGGTTTGCACTGTAAAGAGAGAAGAGCTGCTCTGTGATTTACCGGCGGCTGCGGCTCGGCGGTGGGTAAACCGAGGAGCTGCCAGGAGCTCCAGCGGGGCAGCCGGGCACGCTCGTAGCGCTTGGGCTGGCGGGATGCCGCTGGGGCTGGCAACGCTCTCCCGACAGAAAGTGCTAAGAGAATTTTGCCTGATCTAGATGGGAAAGACCTTGGTTTTGTTTCCCTTCTGCATTTAGGTGGCACCTCGAAACGCGTGACGTCTCCCTACGGCTGCCTGTTGTGCCTGGAGCCCCATGTGGGGCACGAGGCCGACGTGTAGCGGGGGGACGTGGCTCTCCTGCTCAGAGAGTGGCAGCAGCGGGTGGTCCCGGGGGATGCACGAGGTGGCCCCGGGGGATGCACGAGATATCCCCGTGTCCAGAGGAGCTGTGAATTCTGATCCATTTAGATTTATAGATTTTTTTAATTCAGAATTGCTATAATGTTACTGTACTATAAAAATCTTGACTTGTTATGTCTTTACCCTTGGTTTACAAGCTGCTCCCCTCGTGTAACGTCAGGAGAGTAGTGCCAGGGGACAGTAAGGGGCAGGCAGTGTCTCGGAGCAGATCCCGGCTCCCCCAGCCCATCGCACGAGGTTAGCAGAGTTAGACTGGTGGTGGTACGTGACCGTCCGTCCCACTGGAGCTCAGGCAGCTGTGTGACATTATTGCTGGGATTTGCAGGGTGACGGATGGTTGTGTCCTCTCTGTTCTTTAGCTGGACAGGCAAAAAAGAGGGGCCGAATGTGGGCAGAAAGCACGGCAGAGAAATGCGCTGGCACACGCTGTGTTGCAGCCGCAGAGCGTGCGATATTATGCGATAAACTGCTCCGTGCATCACCACGCTGGCTCCTCCTTCCTCTCGGCAAACTGGTTTTAGCATCCACCTCCGTGGGCATGAGCTCAGGTCTGCTGGGTGAAGCCACCGTACGTTAATACATCCCATCCCACGGGAAAACCTCTCGCGTGCTCTCAGCCTGACTGCAGCTCATCCCTATTGCAGCCGTCTCCCTCCAGCCGAGAGCAGGCAGGGGTCTCCCGTGGGATGCTCCGGCCCCGGTCCAGTCGTGCCCGGCGTGACGGCCTCTCTTGCCTCCGCAGGTGGGAGACGAGCAGCTGGAGCGAGTGCTCCCGCACCTGCGGGGAGGGCTACCAGTTCCGCATCGTCCGCTGCTGGAAGATGATCTCTCCGGGATTCGACAGCTCCGTCTACAGCGACCTCTGCGAGTCTGCTGACATCACCCGGCCGGACGAGCGCAAGGTCTGCAAGAACCCGGCCTGTGGTCCCCAGTGGGAGATGTCGGAGTGGTCTGAGGTAAGTCCCCGGGGGCTGCTGGCCCAGCAGCGCTGAGGGCGAGCACACGTGCTTGTGCTTCTCTGTTCCTTTTCCAGTTTAAACTCATCCATAGCCATCAGGGATTCTGCTTTTTAGGACACCGGCTGCAGTCGTTGCGCATGGACCAACGTGCAGCAGTAATTCTTCTCCCTAAAATGAAGCCCTGGGTCCCCTCCAGGTCCCCTCCAGGATGGGGAGGCCACCGCCACCAGTCACTCCCAGTCTTTAACAGCACGCGAGGTGCTGGCATTGCCCACTGAGACAGGGCAGGAGCCCCCGGCCCCCATCCTCGCACCTTGGCAGCCCCTTCCCCCCCACTGTGACGTGCCAAGGAGGAGGTCCCCCCCTCACACGTGAATTACATTCCATAAAATTCCCTTCCTCACCTCCAGTTTCACTGCACCACATGGAGAATGAAACCCTTTCCCGTCTGTGCCTGAAGCAGATCCCTAAAACAGCTGGAAGGTGGTTTTTGGTGGCTCTTCCAGGGTGCTGTGGTGCTGCTCTCCCTTTAGCTCGTTGGTTTGCTCAGGAAAACCCGGGAAAGGATTTGTGCCCCTGAATTTATCTCCAGGCGCGGCCAATGCTCCGCCACGTCGCTTGCAAACGTAAACCTGTGGCCACAACAAAACCAGCGCCGCTTCCCTGGGGAGCAGGGCCGGTCCCCGAGCTGGGCTGGCCTGGGAGCCCGTCCCCTGGCTGCCACCGGCGTCGCGCCGGGGTGACACTCGTGGTTGCGGGGAGGGGGGACCCAGCACGGCTTGCGGGGAGCACACAAAACACATGGGGTGTATAACTGCGCCCGTGCGTGGCCGGGAAACAGCCCTGCCCCTTCAGTGTCTTCTGTGAGCGGACTGGTGTGGAGAGAGTGAGATTTTGGGTCTGTATCTGTCTCTGAGCTTGGGTGGGTGCCACCACCAGTGCCCCCCGACGGTGAGGGCTGCGTGCAGAGCGTGGCATGTGTGCCCTGGAGCCTGCACGCACACTGACTCTCTGCAAAGGAGCAAACGTCGTTCCTGCCCCCAAATCAAGCCCAGACCCCCCTAAGCAAGAGCAGCCCGAGCCCAGCTGTCGGCGGGTGCGAACCTGCCCCAGGGGTTCCACCGCGAGGGATCGGACTCTTCCTCCTGGGAGGTTCCCCAAATGCTTCTTGGTTATAATTTAAATGCCTCTTTTCCTCTCCAAGCTGGGGTGAGTCGTTTCCCTCGAGCTGGTGGAGGGGCTGGTGCGTTCCCTGGTGTTGCAGGATGTTTTGACTTTCCCAGCTGGGTAGAGAGGAGCTCCCTGCGCACGTGCTGGCGCCTTATTTTGACTGGCGCCGCAAACCGGAGCGGCTTATTTTACAGAAATCCGTATTCTCCTCCAGCATGTGTCAGGGACAGATTGCTTGAGACAGTCCTGGAGCAGTTTGCTCTTAGCCAGCAGCAAAGCTAATCTCGTTTGGATCCCATGTGCAGCAGGGTGCCAAGTTGGCTGGGGAAATAGGCATTAAAAAAAAAAAAGCACGTTTCAGGAATCTGAGGATTAACGTATCAGCGCGGTGCGTCTGAGCGCTGTGCTGTTGACGCTTTTCCCTGCTTTACGTTATGCACGGAGCAAATGTGTGTGTGCGAGACTGTAGTAACTCAAATCCAGTTCTAAATAATGTCACGGGGGGCCGCGCGGTGCCAAATTCATCCACAGCGTAAAACTCTCAGCTGTGTGGTTTGGGGAAGACATTCTCCAAAGAGGTGGAAAGGAGCTGGCTGTTCCTGGGAAGGAGGTGAGGGAGATCTCACCCTGTCTCTCAGTGACAGCTAAAACTTTCCAGCTCTGATCGGGCATTTTTGGTGCCTTGGGATGTCGCCCGCTGGCATCACCCGGCGAAGAGCTTGCACAGCACCCGGGCAGGATACAGCCCTCCGGCACCTTACCCTGGCTGCTGAAGCTGCCGAAGCTGGGGGAGAGAGGCGGCTTTGCTATGGATTGTTTTGCAGACAGTCACCTGTGTGTTTTTAGAGTTTCATGTTAAAAATGTTAAAAAAACCCCCACCCAGAAAGCAGGTCCCAGTTCCCATCGCAGCGGGAGCCCCTGCTGATGCCGTCGCCCCCCGTGTCCCCTCCCCGCAGTGCTCAGCCCGGTGCGGAGAGCGGAGCGTGGTGACACGAGACATCCGCTGCTCGGAGGACGAGAAGCTGTGCGACGCCAGCGCCCGGCCCCTGGCCGAGAAGAACTGCACAGGACCACCCTGCGACCGGCAGTGGACCGTCTCTGACTGGGGACCGGTGAGATCCCGGGCTGGCCGGCCAAGTGGCCGTCACGACCCGTTGCAGCTGGCCCTGCTTGCAGGCTTGCTTGTGTCGCCGGCGCTGGGAGTTTTGGGGTCAGACTCATCCTCCCCGGCAGCTCCCAGCTCTGACAGACCCGCAGGCAGCCCACACCCAGAGCTGACCTCCGAAATGATTCAGCCGCTTTGGCTCTCCTAGTCCCCATGTCACCCTCTGTCTCATCACCAGGACTTGCCCACCAGTGTGGTCACCCTGGGCCACCCTGACCATGGTGGCACTGGGGTTTGGTGGTGTTTGTGAGCGCTGAGCCCCCCTCTTCACACGGCTCCTCCTTGTGCAGGGCAGGGATGAGCTGCTGGATGGGCTCCGGCACTGGGGGTGATCCAGCATCCCAGCGGGTCCCACAGCTTCCCAGCAGGTTGTCCCTGGGGCTTCTCCTTCAGGGGGACAGCGTGCAGGAGGGGTTAAACCCTGAAAACCCAGTCAGTTCCTGATGCCATCACCTGCCAGAGGGCCTTAGCGGGTGTCAAAATCATCCTGTCTGCTGCATAGCGTACCTTGACAATGCTGATGCTCCATGCCCAGAAAATGAACCTTTTCCCCTTTCTTTTCCCCGTTTTCCCCTTTCTTTTCCCCCTTTTTCCCCTTTCTGCACAATTCTGCTACAGAGAACCCCTCCATCCCAAGCTATTTTTACCCGGGTTTTGATACATTAGCATCAGCTAAAAATAAGTAGTTTCCATGGCAGCAGCGGCGCTGTGAAACACCGCGCGTCTCTGCAGGAGCGGCCGCAAAAGAGCCGGGGAACGCTCGCTGCCTCCTCCAGCGCAGTGCCTGCCTGGCCCTTGGCACTCTCGGGGGGAAATACTTGTACCCCCTTGCTCAGTCCCCTTTGTCGTGACCTCTTTGAGAGCCATCCCGGGGTTCCCTGCCCACGGGGGTTCCCCTCCTGCCTGGCCCGAGAGATGCTGAGTTTTCATAGAATCATAGAATGGTTTAGGTTGGAAAGGACCTTGAAGATCATCGAGTTCCAACCCCCCTGCCATAGGCAGGGACACCTCCCACCAGACCAGGCTGCCCAAGGCCACGTCCAGCCTGGCCTTGAACACCTCCAGGGATGGGGCCTCAACAGCCTCTCTGAGCAACCTGTGCCAGTGCCTCACCACCCTCACAGTGAAAAACTTCTTCCTAAGTTTTTTTTGCTCGGCGCCAGCGTGATGGGATCGCGGGGTGGGTGGGCTGCGGTGGGGCTGCCCAGGGAAAGATGCGCTGAGCTTCCCCGCAGCTATTTTAAGCTGATCCCCAAGGATCCCTCCGTGATTCACGGGTGGTGGGGTTGGGGAGGTGGCTGAGCCCCATGGAGGGCATCTTGGCCCCTGTCCTGGGGACCCTGCGGGGACGGGGATGGGGATGGAGCCGCGCTGCCTTCCCCGCCGCTGACCGCCTGCCGTGCCCGCTGCGGTTTCAGTGCAGCGGCGGCTGCGGGCAGGGCAGGATGATCCGGCACGTGTACTGCAAAACCAGCGACGGGCGGGTGGTGCCGGAGTCGCAGTGCAACCTGGAGACGAAGCCGCTGGCCATCCATCCCTGCGGGGACAAGAACTGCCCCTCGCACTGGCTGGCGCAGGACTGGGAGCGGGTAAGCGCGACCTCCCCCCTGGGCTGGGGGGGTGCTTGGGGTGGGGGATTGGTTTTGGGGGGTGATGGAGGAGGGGGATGATGTGGTGGGGATGGACTGGGGTGCACGGCGCTCAGCTGGCCCCGCTCGCGCCCCTGCAGTGTAACACCACGTGCGGCCGGGGCGTGAAGAAGNGTGGGGTGGGGGATGGGGTTTAGGGGGTGATGGAGGAGGGGGATGATGTGGTGGGGATGGACTGGGGTGCACGGCTCTCAGCTGGCCCCGCTCGCGCCCCTGCAGTGTAACACCACGTGCGGCCGGGGCGTGAAGAAGAGGATCGTGCTCTGCCTGGAGATCGTCAACGGGAAGATCAAGACCCGCAACCCCGCCGACTGCGACGTTGCCAAGAAGCCCGTGGAGGAGACGACGTGCTTCGAGCGGCCCTGCTTCAAGTGGTACACGACTCCCTGGTCGGAGGTGAGTGGGGAGGGAGCCGAAGGCAGCGCCGGGGGATCTGTGGGAGGGAGATGGGATGGAGGGGGGAAACACCCTTCCTTCAACATGCGCTTACCCTGAGCCTGTGGTGCCCCATCCCCTCACCCCGAGGGCCACACCACCGGCAAAATAACCCAAGGAGATGGGCAAAGCCCCCGAGGGAGCACCCAGGGGGGCCTTTTGCTGCGCTGTAGCTTGGGGCAGAGAATCTGCCCTGCCGCAGTGCCATCCACACAGGCTGTGCTCAGGGAGAACAGGGATGACAGGAGGTGTTTGGGTCAGCTTTGGCTTTTTTTTTTTTCCTTCTTCCCCTCCCTTACCCTGCGGCTGCTGATGGGGTGTGCAGGGACCCCATGGGATGTGGAGGCTGGGGGATGCGGACGTTGGGGGATGCAGAGGTCAGGGATGTAGGAGTTTGGGATGTGGAGTTGGGCGCACGGTTTGCCCCAGCACCCTGCATGGTCTGCCAAGGCAGCCAGGGCTCGGTGGCTGTGGGGACGAGCCCAGCGAGCGTGGGCGAGGAGCTGTGAAGGGCTGTGGCCGGCTCCCCGCAAGCCCTCCCTGACGCAGCCCTCCTCCTCCTCCTCCGTGCTCCAGGCACCTCGTTTTGTTTAGTCTTGCAAACCCTCATTGCAGCCTATAATTAGCCAAAGCGGCCCTGCTGTAATCCCAGCCTGACGAGGCATCCAAAGGGCAGCAGGCAGCGAGCACCGGGCTCAGCAGCGGCTCTGCAAACCCACAGCGCGCTGTGCGGGGACGCCAGCTCCGCAGCCCCACACCCGGGGGGGGTGGTGGGGGGTCCCACGGCCTCGCGGGGGGGGCTGCAGCCACCCTGGTGCCCCGGAGCAGCGTACGGACTGGGCCAATTCGTCGGTGGCCCTTTGCAAAGGGTCCGCGGGAGGAGGGAGGATCGCAGCCCCAGGGAAGGGGAGCGTGGCCACGTATCCCCGGGCAGCGGCTGCTGCAGGCAGCTGATGTTGCTGGCAGCAAAGACGTGACGTTCAGCCAGGGGAAGCGTTCACCTCCCTGCCCTGACATTTCCAGCGAGCGCATTTATTTATTTATTTATTTAGTGGGTCCCGGCTTAGCAGAGCCCCCCGGGATGGCAGGGGCTCGCCTCAACCCCTCTCTCTCGCCCCCAGTGCACGAAAACCTGCGGCATCGGCGTGAGGATGCGGGACGTGAAGTGCTACCAAGGGAAGGACATCGTCCGGGGCTGCGACCCGCTGGTGAAGCCGGTGGGCAAACAGACCTGTGACCTGCAGCCCTGCCCCACGGAGCCTCCAGGTGAGCCCCGCCGCCGGCAGCCCCCCCGGCATTCATCGTCCACTCACCCCCCCCAAACAGCACCGTCCGGCATCTTAGCTTCCGCCAACCCCCAATTTGATAGCCCCAGGGAGGACATAAAGGGGACAACTCTCCTTCTGTGTCCAAATAATGGGGCACCGTGCGGTGGCTATTTCTGCAGGTAACCCCGTTAAATTAAGGGGAGAGTTCAAAAGAAGCATCCTCTGACCTTAAGATGAAAGGCAGGTTTGCAGAGCTGACTTGGGTGCTGCTTCGGTGTGATTCCAGCTAACGTCTAGGAAGTTTCGTCTGTGCCATTATTTTAATGATTTTTGGTCTCCAAATATCCTGTGGGATTTGTAACTATCTCGTTATCTGACTCGTCTGCTGGCTCAAAGCCCCTGTGATCTTTAGCGAACACGCGGTTCTAATTCTTTAATAGGATTTGGGAATAAGGACGGTGTGGGAGAAAAGCGTGAAAATGGGAGACGGATTCGGGGCCAGCTCCTGGCTCGGGTGCTGGGTGCCCTTGGCTGGCCTCTCCTGCAGGGTCCAGGATGCGGCACGGTGCTCGTGAGATGCCTCGTGGCCCCCACGTAGCAAGCTGCCTGCCCTAGGAGCAGCCTGGCTTCATGCATCCCGTGGATTTTAAGAAAAAAAAATTATGTATATATATGTAATTGTAAATCCTATGGGTTTGAAGCAAAATGCTGCTCTGAAGGGAGCTGGGAGAGTGTGGAAGCGGTGTCTGGCCTCCTCCCTCTCTCCAGCAGCTCGCTTGCCCCAAACTGCTGCTGGAACACTGCTAGACTCCCATTCCCTTTCTCAAATAGCCTCTTCGGGGCAGAAATTTGGAATATGTTGGGATCACCCTGTGCCCTACCAGGGGAGCCCCTTGGCTTGGGGGCGGCTCAGTGCCCGGCTCCCTTGGTGGCTCCAGCAATCCCCAGGCAGCTCTGTTTCGCAGGGGAGAGCTTGAATTTTGGGGCTGAGACCAAATGAGGCTCCCCAGGCGAGGCCAGGTGCGATGAAACGAGTCAACCTTCTTGTTCCTGTGCTCGGGTTGATGATGATATTTATGAAGAAGTGTTTTCCATGGGATGCTCTGCCAGATACCGGGGAGGTGGCAGTCTCAGCTGGGGTGTTTAGGGCAGGCTGTGCATGGGGAAAAAGGAGCTCATGAGCTCGCACTGGTTTATTTTCTTTTTCTTTTCCATATCGTTGCCTTTTGCCTTTATCTCCCCCAGACGACAGCTGCCAGGACCAGGCGGGGACCAACTGCGCTTTGGCCATCAAAGTCAACCTGTGCAGCCACTGGTACTACAGCAAAGCCTGCTGCCGCTCCTGCCGCGCGCCCCACTCCTAGTGCCCGGCAGCACCCCCGGGCTGCGCCTCCCTTAGCAAGGGCTCCATTGGGGTACCATTTAGTAAGCGCTACACATCCCACAGGCTGGTGTTAAGGATGCTTTTGGGTTGGTTTGTGTTTTTTTCCCCCACACACTGATGCAGAACTACTATCCTGGTCCCTCTCCCGCGTAGAGGAACGGTGCCGGCACGGCTCGGCTGCAAAGCCGTTACCGCTGTACATTGGTAGCCCTCGTTATCAAAGCTGTACATAAAAAGTCGTGTATATTTGATTCCCCCGAACCGCAGACACACCGCGCGTGTTTCACGAGGTCCTGTCCTTCGGTTTCTTTCCTCTGCGCAAGTTTGGGGTTGAGGACGGGAAGGCGTGAGCTCTGCGAGGCGCCAAGTTTCCCTTCGCGGAGGGGGTTGGTGCCCCTCTCCTAATTTATCCCCGAGACCTGCGCTCTCTCGTTAGCTGCATTTAATGTGGTGGGAAGCTGATTTTCGTTTGCTAAATGAACTCAAGGCCCGAGCCCNTGTAATATGTAGGTGTATACTTTTTCAGAGAATTTTATCTTATAATCAAATGTTAGTTCCATAGTCCTTACAACCCCCCCGTAATGCTGACATATTGTATATAATATGGAAACATAACTGCACTTTATATCACAAAAAAGACGTGCTCTTTTTTAATATATTTGTTTACAGACAGTGAACTTTATCCATATAATCATTAATTTGTACTCATATGTATATTTTAATAAAGTTGTCATATTTATGGTGGTATCTTGTTTTATTCTCCAGTTTGTAGTGGGTGCTTGCCCCGCGTGCTGGGAACACTGGAGTTGGGGCTGGGGGGGAGCAGAGCAGCTTCAAGTCGGGGAATTGCGGCTGCTCAGACAGTGATGGCAGGAAAAGTCCCAGCAGTGGGGGAGCTGGAGATTTTTGGGAGGGTTGCTGTGCGTTAGGGGCCCTTTGGGGCTTTGCATGAAGCTTCTCAGGAGCTTGTAAGCAAAGAGGCTTGATACGGTGCCAGCAAGAAAAGGGCCTTTCCATTCTCCCAAGGGGGGTTATTGCTCTGTGTCTCTGCGTCTCTGCTTCACTGAGGTCGGGCCAAAGGTTCTTTAGCATCCCCCATCCCACCGCGTGCACCCCAATTACTGCTGCATCGCTCCCCTCAGCAGCGGGGAAACTCTGCACCAACGCCCCGTGTTTGACCACGAAGACGCAAAAAGGTCAGCCTCAAAACCCATGTCAAAGTAATTTATTTCTCTTTTTTTTGTTGTTGTTGGTTTTGTGGTTTCCCCCACACACCCCCCACCCCATAATTCCCAAAGTCCTGTACAACAGATCACCAGGTGAAGGTTAGTGAAAGCCAACCGTCTGCTTAGTTTCCTAGCGACACGGGAAGGAAAAAAGACAATAGAAAAAAAAAAGGGAGAGAGGAAGGCTGGTAAGAGAAGTACAGTCACCAGAGATGCAAAGAAGAGAAGGGCTCGGTGGTGGGAACAAACCCCGATGAGAGCTGTACACAGGAGCGTGGCCGCGGCGGCTGCCGTCCCCCCCTCGGAGCAGAGGCATCGTGCTCCCGGGACACGGCGCCGCAGGGACCGAGCCCAGAATATTAAACACGTACGAAACCAAACCCAGTTCCCCCCCCCTCCCCAACCCCAAACAGAACTCCCCCGAAAAAGTCAAAGATATTCATTTGCAAAGACGGACTTGTTACTTCAAAAGATTTCCCGTGGAATTAAAAGCCCTCGTGGTCAAACGTAAAATCTCCAGCTGGGCTGCAAACAGCGTTTGGGAGCCGACGGGGCTGAAGCCACGGCCTTTTCATCCCGTCGCATCGTTAAAAAGCAAAGCTGACCCAGAGCACAGCGCTGAGGCCGTTCGAGTCTCTCCGCAGCCAGTCCGTCCTCCGCCAGCCGGCCCCGACTCCGGCGCGATGCTTTTCACCCGAATAACGCACGGTCCAGGAGAAAGAGGGTGTTTTGTCAGCCAAACTGGGAGTATTGCGAGGTTGGAGGGGAGGAACCGAGACAGCCAGGAGACACCAGGGCACGCGAGTCCCCACACAGGCACCGCTGCAACGAGCCATTCCTCCTCCCAAAGCTCTAAATTAACCAAACGGCTCCTTTGCAGTGCGTTTAGTGCAGAGGGAGACGCTGGGCGGCCGGTTCCCTGCCTGCTGCCCTGCCTGCTGCCCTGCCTGCGCAGCCCCGGCTGGGTCCGGCGTGGCCGGCGGAGCTGGGGCAGAGCCGGAGCCGCAGCCCCGGCCAGGCTGCCCGGCCGTAGGAAAGGGCTCGATGAAAAACGTAAAAGAGGCGGCTTTGCCTAAATCTAAAGTGGTTTGACCCATTCCTGGATGGGGAGAAAACATCATGGCTTTTTTTAAAGAAAAAAAAACACAACACAAATGCGTGTAAAAATGTGCATGCAGGGGGTGGGCACATACACGGGCACGGTCCTGGTCTTGCTCACCCAGCCCTCAACCAGAAGTCGTGTATGGCATTATTTGGAGTGGGGATGCTGATTATTCGGGGGGGNCGGCTACGGGTGTATTTGTCCGACCGCAATCCCGCGGTGTGTTATTTCCACAGCCAGGTAATGCGATGGGTTTGCAAACCCCCCCAGCCCAGCTCCACTGGGGGGGCAGTGGAGCCGCTCCGGGGGTTCCGAGGGGCAGGGACAGGCTGTGCACCCACTGACCATCCTAACCCTGAGGGGATCGCGCCTGTCACCCGGCAATAAATGACCAACTTGAGGGGTGAGACAGCCTGGGAACAGGGCAGGGCTGCGCACACACACGCACACATGCACAGGGGCAAGAGGGGGTGGCAGAGGGGTGGGCGATAGCATCCCTGTTTGCTATGGGACCATGGGGTGTGGGTGTGTGTGTGTGTGTGTGTACTAGGGCCAGGAGCAGTCGGCTGCAGCGTGCCCCCACGCCACGGCAGCAGAAGGAGCCATTCTGCAGCCAACCCTGTGCCCCATTACTTGCTTGTCATCACGCAGCACTCCAGCCGAATGCCGAGGAGGGGCTTTTACTCTGTATAAAAGGATGCACAATATCAAAATCCTCTTTATAAAAGAAAAAAAAAATAATAAATGCAACGCAGTGCTAGAAAACCTCACGTCCCAGCTGCAACCATCCTCCCCTGTGCTCCCCTTTTGGGTTTGTTTGTTGGTTTTTTTGCTACCCCTTTATATTGCCGTTTAGCACGTCTCTGCCTACAGAACATAGAAATACAAACTTTTTTTTTTTTTTACTTTTTTTTTCTAAACTCCTCCGTGAATTTCAAAAAGTTCTCCCCGCTCCTAAGACCTCCGGCAGCAGCGGCGAGGTGTGCGATGCGATGCCCCGGGCTGGGGGGTGGGGGGGGAGGCAGGCAGGCAACGCGCTCACACGTCGGTGCTTATGCTGCGGCTGCGGGAGAAGGCTTCCCGCATGGCCGAGAGCCGGTTGGGGTTGAGCGCCTGCAGGTTGGCCACGCTCACCGGCAGATCCAGGTCTTCCTGGCTCACCGTCTTGTAGCTCACCCGGTCGCCCCCGTTGTGCAGCTCCTCGGGGGGTTCCTGGAGGAAGAAGGTGGGGGGCTCGTAGGGCACGCAGCCGGGGCAGCCGGGCCGGCTCGGGGCCGGTTTCTTGCCGAAGGGTGAGGAGGCGTAGAGGGACGGGCCGTTGGTCAGCACTACGTTGCGGTTGCAGTGGAGCGGCGGGATGTGGGAGTGCACGGCGAAGTCGGGCTCCTCCTCATCCTCTTCGGACTCATCCTTCTTGCAGCAGTAGTACTGAAACGGGATGGCCCCGGGGTGGGGCCGGGGCTCAGCCGGCATCCCAAACCGCCCACCCTGCCACCGAGGGGGCTGCTCCGTGCATGCCAGCCCTGGGGACCGGCAGGCAGGGGACACCGGGCTGCCCACAGGTCCCCTCCCCATTGCAGCACCCTTCGGGGCCGCATCCCCCCCACCCCAGCCTTACCTGGAGCCTACAGTAGCAGAGGACGGCGATGATACAGAGCAAAATGACAGTCGCTAATATTCCACCTGTGATGACCACGGTCCCGGCTGTCATCCGCCCTCTTCTCCATTAACAGCCTGCAAAAGCCAGTGCAGGGGGTGAGGGGGTGCGGCGGGGGCTGGCGCTGGGTGATGCACCGGGATGCACGTCCCCAAACCCTCAGCTCACCCCTGTTTGCTGGGGGCTAGAAACTGGGTGATGGGCAGGATGAGGCCAGATCCTGGCACTGGGCGCCTGTGAAAGCCATCAGGGAGTCCCTGTGCCCCCTAAATACCACCTTGCAGCTGCAGGGGGATAAAAAGCTTCATGCATTTGGTGAAATATTTAGTGAACGGCAGCTCTGGGGTCACATCGGGCTCTTCTGCATGTAGGAGGGGTGACCCCCCAAGGGAGATAAAACCTTCTGCCCAGTGCCCGTGGCTCCCAGGGCACTCTCCTGGCTCCTGCCTGGTGGCAGAGACCTTCAGCGATGGGAGAAGGAGCTTTGCAGTAAGGATTTTTGAGCTGTACACATTTTTCTCTGAGCCTATAATCCATTTTCCCCGTGAAAACAATGTGGTATTTTAATTTGGAATAACAGGAGCTGCTAAGTGAGCCTTTAATGACTGCAGGGACAGGCGCTTTCCCCTCCCCGAGCAGCGAGCTGAGGTGTGGGACGTGTCCGCCCGCTGCAGGAGGCACCGAGCTCCTCGCCTCTGTCGTGGCCAAGCCACAGTGTTAGGGGGGGACACTGGGGGGACATCCCAGGATGCTGCTGCTGACAGCCTCGGGCGAACTGTTCATTCCCACCCCAGAGCAAATGCTGCAGCCGGGACACAGTGCTCTGCGCATCCCAGAGACGCCGTGGCTCAGCTTGGCCCCGCGCTTGCGTTTTGGGGTACCACCGGCACCCTTCTCTCCCTGCGGTGCCCCTTAGAGGAATGGGGGTGCTGACACAGAACGGGTAGCGGTGGAAGGTCCCGGTTTCTGCCCTTGGGTGGGCTCACCCAGAAGGCAGATGCCGTGCATCACGTGCAGCGCACGAGCCCCGCAACGCCGGGTCTTGCTCTGAGCATCCCTGCCCCGACAGCTCGTGGGACGGCTTCATTCTCCCTCCACCCCAGGCAGAACAAGACCAAGGCACAGGAAGGATGCCGGGGAGATGCGTACCTGCCTGCCCACACCTGCTAGCAGCTATGCAGACGGCGGCACTGCCACCAGCATCGCTCCGCAGCTAAAGCTCCGGCAGCCCTTCAGTACCGCAAGCGTCGGGCTGGCAACGGGGGAAGCGACAGAAATTAAGAGAGAAATCGTCCCCTGACCACCTACTCTACAAGCGCTTTAACAAAGCTGGCCTCCAGCTCACGCTATCAGGTTAAAACAAAAACCCAGCCACCCCGGCCCCAAATTACTTCAGCACCCGAGGAAAAGCAACCGTATCTGTCAGGGATTTAACCCGCTTCCAAAGAAAATAAATCTGTGGCATATTTTCAGGCGCTTAATGTCCTGCTAAAGTTGGGTAAGTGCTGAATGGATAAAGCAGTATCACATTTTATGTTGCTGCTGAGCAGCGCTCTAGGAGGGAAGGTAATTTATAACGACGTCTGAATGCCTTCTAGCACCGCACGGCCACGGGGCAAGCGCCGGGCCAAATCCTGCCCTCATTCCTCCGGCAAAACGCTCTGAGGAGGCTCCGGGGGGGAGGAACACAGTCAGGGGAAGGGTTTGCAAAAAATGCGTTAGTGATTTAGAAAGTTTGATCGCTGTTTAAAGCGGGATGGAGGCGCTCGGCCGCAGTCCTCGGGCTGTACCGGGCGCCCTGGGCACATGCACTGCCCCCGCAGAGCCGGCTGGAAATGCCCATCTACACGTCCTTGGCTTCTCCCATTTGCGACCACCATGCCGCCGCGAATCTCAGGGCAGGGGCATGCAGGACCTGGCTCTGGGGTGGCCGGACTCAGCCCTGCGGCCTCTCCGGGACGGGCGCTGCGCTCGTCAGAGAGCATCAGCGTCTTAGCGAGCTCCTGGCCAGCCCAAGATGAGAGGTGGCAGGCAGGGCTCGGGCAGGGAGGGCTCCTCGGCTTCCTCGCCGGTTAATTAAACAGCCGCCTACCCCAGGGGGACAAGCCAGGGTCACGCAGAGCCAGTTTTCACAGCTTCTGTCCCGCCGCGGTCAGCCAGACGCGGCATCGCAGCCACTGCTCCGTCCAGAGCGAGACCGTTTGCATTTCGTTCTTTTTTTCTCCCGTAACATACTTGTCTGATTAAAGCCGCGTACCTGGAAGCATTAAACTCTCCAGCGTGCAAAGGGGGAGGAAAGCAGCGCATGTGGAGGCCCATAAGCAGAACAATTCCTGTCTAGACCTCCTTTTTACATTTGTTCCTAATTTCACGCTCCACAGGCTCCCAGGTTCATATATTTAGTAATAAATATCCTGGTAAAAGGAAGTGCTTTGCAGCTCCGCTGTGGTCTTGGAGAAAGCATTAGGAACGCAGGCACCGAGAGACGCGGTCCCAGCAGACGGTCGCTTCGGTAACGTTAGGAGCCCTCCAGCTACCAAGGATGCCTGAACCCCCCCAGACCCTCTGCCCCATCCAACTCCAGCACGTCCTCCATCACCGCCAGACAAGCAGGGAAGGGGCTGTGGGGGGGTGTTAACTCCACACAGGCTGTTTGCCCCCGGCCCAGGAGCCCTTTGCTGGAGGAAAGCGGTCCCCAGTGCTGTGGGGTGACCAGGGATGGTGCCTCTCGGGGTTCACTGGAGCCGCCACGCTGGGGCGGGCACACATCCCCCTTCCCCGGCACCCTGCTTTACTTTCCCAGCGCACAAAGGACCGGTCGTGCTGCAACAACCCGAAGGCACGTCACTGCACGGTTGGTACAAGCTGCTCCTGGATGAGCTGTACGGTTTTAGCCACAATCCTCTGCCTCCTGCCTGGTTTCACCGGGACATCTATTGCTGCAGCTACAGCAGCACCGTCCCTGCAGCCTTTGCAGTGGCCGGGATGTCCCAGGGTGTGAGAAAATGGCCTTTTCTAGTCCTTGCGTCCTGGAGAAGCCACCAGCAGAACTCCCATCGGCTCCAGCCCCGGATTGGTGGCTCCTTTCCTCGCTGACACCCCCTGCATGTCCCTGCCACGGCTGAGGACGTGGGCTTTGAGGTTGAGCTGCTCACTAGGAGCCGGGTTTCAACAGCCTCTGCTCCCTCCTTCGCTTGGGCACTGCCACGAGGGACAGACGGACCTTCCCGAGGCGCTGCAGCCCACCCCAGGGGGCTGGAGGGGGGTCGGGGGAAGCTTCCCACGAGCAACAGAGAATGGGACAGCTTGGAATTGCACTTGACAATGCAGAAAGGAATCACGGAATCACGGATTTTTCGGAGTTGGAAGGGACCTCTCGAGATCACCCAGTCCCACTCCCCTGCCAAAGCAGGACTGCCCAGAGCACATCGCTCAGGACTGCATCCAGGCGGGGCTTGAAAACCTCCAGAGAAGGGCACTCCCCCACCCCCCTGGGCAGCCTGTGCCACTGCTCTGCCACCCCAACTGGAAAGAAGTTTTTCCGTGTATTTGAACGGAACCTCCTATGTTCCAACTTGTGCCCATTGCCCCTCGTCCTGTCACTGGGAACCACTGGAAAGAGTCTGGCTCCATCCTCCTTCAACCCACCCTTTAGATACTTGTACACAGTAATAAGGTCTCCCAGCTCTCTCAGCCTCTCCTCCCAAGACACCCCCACCCCAGCATCCTGAGCGCAGCCCCTGGACCACCGCGGGTGCCCGTCACGGGGAGAGGCTGTGCCTCACTCCTGGGACAGCGCTGTGAGGGGGACGGGACAGAGCGGCGGTGCAGCCAGCGCCTCTCGGCAGCCTGCGGGGGAGGAAGGCTTCAGAGCAGCCGGGGGGCTGAGCTCAGCCCACCCGAGGGCTCCCGCTAACACCCGGCTAACGGCGGCTCCAAAACACCGAGCTCCAGCTGCCGGAGCACTCCAGCCACAGCCGGCTCCTGTGGACTGGCCTGACCCTGCTGCTGGAGCTGGGGGAGAAGGAGACTTGGAGACGGCGAAGGAGACCACTCCAAGGTTTGTTTAAGAGACCCTCAAGTGCCTAGTTAAGCCGGCTTCTAGGACTTGCAGGTGTTAAGATCAATCTTCAGGCCAGACCTTTAAATGAATGGGGTTTCCATCCATCTAATCCTGTCCCGTCCCGTCCCATCCCATCCCATCCCATCCCATCCCATCCCATCTGTTACTCCCATCCTCACACAGTCACCCCTAAACCTTTTGCACTAGCTGAAGGTGCTGTCATAGCAAGCATCGAAAAAAGGGAGTGCTGGTCCCACTGAAACTGTGCCCACCCAAGGAGAGCATGTCTTACCTGCCAAGAGCTGTAGCCCACAGCTTGTCCTACTGTAGCACTGCCTGAATCACCCCAGCAGCCCTGGGACCTGCTTCCTCTGCAGCCAGAAGCAGCACAGCCCTCTATTTAACAAGGAAGTTGGGATTTCCTTTATTCACCTGACTCCAGAAGCTGGAGATTTAAACAAACTAGCCAAAGTAGGTATGAAACAACAACTGGGCAGCACAGAGGTGAGTGCTGGCAGGATTGCTCATGCCTGGTACCCCAGCACTGGAGCAGGCGGGAGCTTGGACCCCACCATAATATACACACAGGAATAAACACACAGCCAGAAACACCTCACGCTCGGGGGACGCTCGGCTCAAACCTTCTGCGTGAGACCTCTGGCCCTCGTCGTAGCCCTTCTGCTCATCACAACGGTGGTCTCACATGTGCAGAGGGGAGTGGGGATCAGCTCTGCCCTACACTTCCAAATGACCAAGATGGAAAAAGGAGCAAAAAAAAAGGACAAAACCCCATCCCACCCTTCGCAGGGAGCGGAGGAGGCCGGCACCGTGTCCTGAAGTAACACCATCCGCCTCCTCTTGGCTCTGCTCTGCGCTAGCACACCCCTGGCCGTGCTGTGTGCTCGGCCGAGCTGTCTCTGCACCGAGCGCTGCTGCCGTGCGTGGGGGTCCTCCCGCACCCGGGAAGGGCCTCCGAGGGGGGGAGCGATGCTGCACGCCAGCACGGCCCCCCAGGCAGGGTCCCCATGCTGCCGGCGCTGACCCTCCTCCGAGCATCACGAGCGATGGCTGGTGGTGGGTCAGCCTGTTTGGGGAGAAGACCCAAGGGAGGGACCTCAATGGGGGGATGTTCAGGTTGGGAAGATTAAGTTCTACGTGGAAACTGGGGTTTGAGCACGAGTGTATGGGTGGAGCATGAGTCTGACCCTCCGTGGTGGAGGGTCACGAGCTCCGTGGGTCTTGTTCTGGGTGGGCGACGTGGCCATTTCCCAGCTCATCCAATTTCCCAGCTCATCCATGGCCAACAAACCCTGAGGGCGATGCTGCTGCCCAAGCCCTACTTCAGAAGAAAGGAAAAGAGCTCAGCGAGAGGCCGGGGAACCGGGAGCGCACGTGAGCGATGTCCGAGACGCCGCTGCCCTGAGCCGCTGGGTCCTGCTGCCGCTGCCGCTTCCCTGGGTGCAGGCAGCATTCGGGACCCAGGACCTCGGTCCAGAGCAACAAGAAATCACACTGTAATAAACAGAGCAGACTGGATCTGAGCCCTTGATGCTGCAAAGCTTTGGGGTGAGCCTGGCTTACACTCCCCCATCCTCCCCACCCCCCCCAGTGCCACCTAAGTGCCATGGCTCTACCCAAGGGTGAACCCCGGAGAGGTTCGGTGTGAAGGAAAGCCACTGCCCGGCCAGCAGCCACCAGCCTGGGAGGTGGGAAAGCAGCAAATAAGTTAGAAGCCAAAAACAGTTTGGTGGCAATATACAGCCTTATTTCTGCATTTCCCCCAGTTCCTGTAACCCTACCCAGTCAATGAACGAGAGCCGGGCTGCTAGGAACAGCGGGGCAGCGCGCCAGCAGAAGACTTTGCGTTTACGGAGCCAGCGGACAGGGCAGCTGCCAGAAACACAGGCAGAGAACGTGGCTTTCCATACGAAAAACACTTTAAGCAGAAGGCGGCCCTGCATCACTTTCCTTTGCTTTCTCTCTCTTCCTCCCGACAGCCGCGCTCCCGGCCGGGGGCTGATGCTCTGCGCACGCGGCGGGGATTTAAACAGCCAGGCTTGAGCGCGGGTGGGCTGGGGAAGGGGCGCACGGGGGCTCGGTGCCTGCCGACCCATCGCTTTGACATCGCATCTGAGCACCCCTCAACACAAGGATGAGACGGGACATGTCTCATCAACCAGTGCTCCCCCATCTCGGCACAAGCGCTCACCGTGTGGGACCCCCCGTATCTCCAGGCACCCCGTACTCCAAGATTCTTTTGAACATTTGATGAGCCGAGGGCACTTAACTCCCTGCTGTCCCCTCTTTGGAGAATTCTACTCATGATTTCCCAGGCTGATCCGCAGCAGATGGGTCCTCCTGGGTGCTGGAGACGGCTCAGAGACCCCAGCAGCCCCATCCTCCCATCCGCACTCGCTGGGACCGCGCTCGCCCCCATCTCTGCTCAGACAGTGGCCCTTTGCACAGCAGCTCCTGTGCTCAGGAGGTGCTTCCCCTCCCCTGAAAACACGGGTTTGCACCATTATTGATAGTTTCTGGAATAAGAAGGATTTTTTGGAAGCGAGCCTCTGGCACATCGGAGAGGGCTCCACCGCCTGGGCGACGCAGCGGGGTCTGGGCCGGCACTGGCAGGCTGCAACGCTGCCGTGGGCTTTTAAACGAGAGATCAGAACGGGGAGCACAACATTTCACACCCACCCGGGACTGCGTGGCCCTTTCTGGTGGCCACAGGGCCGTTACCTGGTTGGAAGCCAATTACAGCGGTCACCGATACTCTCACGGAGGTAACTCACAGCTGCGCCTGCAGTGACCCCCGCGGCTCCCCCCAAAACTAACGCACCCCCAGCCCTCAGCTCCCACACTGCCGTCCAGACCACAAACAACACCTTTCAAAGGCAATCTATCCACAGTGCCTGATAAATTATTCAGCAGATAGGACGTCGCTGGAATAGCGCTGAGCTGCGCAGAACAGGATCCCGACCCCCTCCAGGCTCCCGCGCTGCGCGGCACGGCGCGGGCAGCGCTGCGACGGCGGCTCGGGGCAGGCTCTGCCGGGGACCGGGGCTCACGGGGCGCCTGGGAAGGGCTGTGGGCAGGAGGACAACACCACGACCACGGAGAGGTGACGAGAGCTGGGGTGCGAGAGAGCCCTCTCCAGCCGCAGGCACCGGCTCGCTGCGTTCTCGCGCTGGTTTTGGCGCCCTGGCAGGGAGAGTTGTGCCTGGAGGTACATCAGGCCAATGCAGGATGAGCATCGGGCTGATATGGGGATGTATCTCCCGTATTCCCATCAATCATAACCCACAATAAACTCGTCCAGGGGACTGGAGGGGCTGGGGACCGGTCCTCTCCTCTCTGCCCATTCTCAGCTCAGCCCTTTACTGCCAGAAACTCTCCCCCAGCGCTCCCCGAGCGGCGCCGACGGTCGGGCTGAGACGGGGAACGGCCAAATGTCCCAGCGGACCCGCTCCTTCTGTCTGCTCGTATTATCATCCGATATAATGCTATATAATAATGATATTACATATCATTAAAAACCAGAATTTTATAATCCAAAGTGTGTTGTTAAATATTGCACGGCAGCCCAAAAAAACTCCCA
The DNA here is from genome assembly GCA_008711295.1 of Anarhynchus alexandrinus. Taxonomy (NCBI): domain Eukaryota; kingdom Metazoa; phylum Chordata; class Aves; order Charadriiformes; family Charadriidae; genus Anarhynchus; species Anarhynchus alexandrinus. The sequence continues at coordinate 3,042,734 of VUYV01000038.1, forward strand.
GAAAAGCCACTGCTTTGCTGATAAGTTGTATAAGCTTCTTCCATATGCTCAGGACGCACCGTCTTCGTGTCCCCGCAGGCGTCCCTGCTAGCAGCGGCACTGCCGGAGCAGCCGGGCTGTACTGCTCGAGAGCAGCTCATCGGCTACGAAACCCAGCGAAAGGGGGCCCAGGGTATTCGGGAGGTAACATCACACAGCCACAGCCACTCCAAACGTCGGGTTTTCCTGAAGCTCAAAAAAAGCAGAAGTTCATGGGACAATTAAGAATCCCCTCCCACCAATCACCACTGTTAGTTTTTAAAGCAGAGATCGCTGCCTGAATTCTCAGCGCACTTAAGCAGGCTGCCTTCGAAGTGCATCGATCTCGGGGACGCCTGCCCCAGCAGCGCGCGAGAGGGAATATGTGCTCTGCGATAATGAGGCAATAATGTCATTTAATAGAACCAAATCACGCCTAATGAAAAATAATATTTGCACAGCTCATCAAAGCCACATTGAGGCTTACGAAGCACAACTCCAGGCATGAATTTAAATGACTGCAAATGCTAAACGGAGTGTAGTGGTGCCGCTGGGGGAGGACGGGGCAAAAGGCTGAATCACCTGGACGGTGCTCGCGTTGCCCTTGGGAACGTCCCCTTCCAGTGCCCCTGGGGCCATCCCGAGGGTGCTGCAATCTCCGTACCAAAGGGACTAGGGAAGGTATCTGCAGACACTTCGGCATCACCTGGGATAAAGCTGGGTATGTTCACGCTGCTCTGCCCTTCTGACCCTCTGTAAAACTGTACAGCCGCATCCTAAAAAGCGTCGGTAGGGATGCTATCGGTATTGGTAGGAATGCTATCGGTATCACAGGGATGCTATTGCCATCACAGGGATGCTATCGGTACCACAGGGATGCTATTGGTATTGACAGGGATGCTATCGGTACCACGGGGATGCTATCAGTATCAACAGGGATGCTATCGGTACCACGGGGANTGGTATTGGTAGGAATGTTATCGGTATCAGTAGGGATGCTATCAGTCTCACAGGGATGCTATCGGTACCACGGGGATGCTATCAGTATCAACAGGGATGCTATCGGTACCACGGGGATGCTATCGGTCTCACAGGGATGCTATCGGTACCACGGGGCTGCTATCGGTATTGACAGGGATGCTATCGGTACCACGGGGCTGCTATCGGTATTGACAGGGATGCTATCGGTACCACGGGGCTGCTATCGGTATTGACAGGGATGCTATCGGTACCACGGGGCTGCTATCGGTATTGACAGGGATGCTATCGGTACCACGGGGATGCTATCGGTATCACAGGGATGCTATTGGTATTGACAGGGATGCTACCGGTACCACAGGGATGCTATCGGTATCACAGGGATGCTATTGGTATTGACAGGGATGCTATCGGTACCACGGGGATGCTATCGGTACCACGGGGATGCTATCGGTACCACGGGGATGCTAGCGACTCGGCTCTGCCCAGCAGTGCATCCCTGCACACCAGCCCTACGCTGGCATCAGTCCCGGCGAGGTAAACCCCCAAACCAGGCCCAAGGAAGGAACTGGGACAGACGTGATGGACTCGCCTCCGGGTCCGACCCCGCACGTGGTGAGCCGCCGCAGCAGGGGCTCGCGGCCAGCCGGTCTCTGTCAGGATTTGGGAGCTGCTGTCAAACCACACCAGAGTGAGAGGGGGGTGTTACCCTGCCCAATCCCACTTTTCACTGCCCAAACAATCACACTTTGCTTAAGTACCAGGAATTATTTCCATACATCAGCTGGAGAGCAGGCCATAATCCCAAACACACATAAGCAGCCTAAACTTCAAAAAAAAAAAAAAAGAAAGAAGAAAGAAAGACAGGCTGTCTTTCCACTCTGCATCATTTAATCGCCTCTTGAATTATAGTTTAGTCAGCCTGAGATATTAGCATCAGAGAGAGCAGGTTTTGGTATTAGCAGCTTGAGATAAGCTACCGCAATCACTGCTGAGTGGGAAATAAGTCAGAGAGTGGGGAGCACCCACCCACCCCGGGGGACTTCTCCCAGCAGGGCAGTTTTGCAGGTTGGAAATGTCCCCCGGCCAACTCGAAAAGCCTGGCTTAGCTTACTGAGAACTAACAATAAATCTTACTCCTGATCAGTACTTTTTCCTGCCCAATTCACCGAGCAGGCATCGCTCCCTCTCCACCATCACCGCCCCGCGGCAGAGCTCACCGCAGCCCCCCAGCAAGGTGGGGTCTGCCGGAGCGCCGGTGGAAAGCTGAAAAAGCCCTAATTATCAGAAAACGCTGCTGAAACGACGCACCAAAGGTGAAAAAAAAAGGGAATCTGTCCTTCTGAAAGAGCAACTCTTTCCAGAATTGCTCAGTTCACCTGGATTTTCAAAGCCCTTCAGGCTGAGAACCAGCCGCTGCTGCCCCAAGAGCCCGGCGCAGCCGGCGGAGCCCCGCGGGAGCCGGTGCCGCGCACCAGTAGCTCACACCATCCTTCCCGCTGTCACGTCTCCCGGCAGACGCCTGCAGAGCAGGGTTTCGTTGCTCAGATGGGACCGCTGGGGCACGCGGGTGGGAAGAGACTCACACAGAGTCTGCGGCTGAGCTCCCGGCGGATTACAACCTTGGCCGGGAGCCGGAACGCTGACGCCGCAGCTGGGATGGGTCCGGCACCTCCATCCACGACGGTCCTGGGGACACGGCTCTTACCGGCCAGGGACTCTGCGCAGAGGGACAGGAAGGTCTCGGTACCCTCTGATGGCCACGCAAAGCAACAGGAGGAGCAGCTCTCGTGGTGGCCCTCCCAACAGCGGCTGCTTGAGCTCCGGGGATTTGTTGGCTCCGGCCACGCCGTGGTGGCTGCCCGGAGCCGCCTTCTTATGGGAAGACATTGCAGCAACCGGCTTGGGGGAGATGGACTGAGTCAGCCCTGCTGGGATTCAGCCCCGTGCTATTAGAAACGCTACACGCTTCAGAGCTTGGGTTTGCACCTTTCGGCTTCTGCCTTAGGCAACCGCAAAGCCATGCAGAGCCCTGCGCAGCACGGCGAGGAGCAGCCGCCCGTGCCGCCAGCCCCAGCTGCGCGTTCAGCCTTCGCGCCACATCGGAGCTAAAGCCCTGGTTCAGCCCGGGGCTTCTGGCCCCGGCTCCTCTCTGGCCCCGGCTCCTCTCTGGCCCCAGCAAATGAAGCAGTACTGTGCCCGAGAGGGAAAGCATCGCTGTGCCAATACCCATTTTACAGATGGGGAAACTGAGCCCTGGGCTGGTTAAGGCTCTGCTTTTGAAGCTAGTTTGCTTGAAATCTATCAAGCATCAGCCCATTTCCAGGCTAAGGTGGCTTCCACCAGGACAGGCACTGGGTAAGCTCTGAGCTCCACTCTCCTTCCACCCCCTGCACCGGTGGTTGGAAAGGATGAGTCCCCACACCTCACCTGGTGGCCCCCGCAGATGTCCTGAGACGCAGATGAGCCATCGATCAGGGGCTGGGGAAGGAAGGACACATACAGTGTACTTTTCCAGCATGAAGTAAATCCAACAGCTTTGCACTTCCAAGAGGTACGAACACAGCTCCATGGGATGGGCAGACCCTCGGCAGATTACAGTCTTTGTGAGATGCACAACTCACTCTCCTTCGCGCGGGGTTCACAGACCCAAACAGGATGGGGCGGGGGCAGCACCGTTGCCTTAGTGCTCATTAAATGCAGCAACCCAAGAGCTCCAGGGACCACCCTGGCGGGCTGGGGACACCAGCACCCCTCTGTCCTTGCTCCCCCAGCTGTGAGTGGGTGGCTGATGGCCGGTGACACCTCCAGTGACACACTGTCCCCCCAGCACCCGGTTCCTGAGCTGCTCTGGGCTCCGGCTCTCCATGCAAACTGCTTACTCCTCATCCGTCCCCGCTCCTCTGCCCTTGTGACACAAAGTCCCCGCAGTGTGACCTGGGTCTGTGCTTCCAGCTCCTGCTGCTGCGTGGCACCGGGTGCCGGCTGCCACCACCCAGCATCTCCCAGGGATGAGCCCTCGGGGCTGCCTGAACAACCACTCGGGCACCAGCAACCCCACCTGGGATCTCCAAAGAGATATACATTACTGCCTTAAAAAAAAAATAATAAAAAAATCAGAAAAAAGGGGTAGGGAGTTTCCATAGCTACAGCTTTACATTGCTCTGGCAAAGGCTCAGGTTCAGCCCGTGTAACGAGAAGCAAAGCAGAGTGTTTTTCCCACTCCAGCCCAGCAAGGTAGCATGGCGCGTGAATAAAGAAGTGAAGAGGACAGAATAGGGCTCCTGGCAATAACGCATAAATGTTACAGACTGGTGATAACGCGTAAATGTTAAGGACCGGCCCGTGAGGCTGCCGCTGGCGCTGCGCTCCCTGCCCTGCCCGACCCACCGCAGCCCCCCCTCACCACCACAGCGAGCACGATGTGCACCTTCATAGAATCATAGAATCATAGAATCACAGAATTGTCTAGGTTGGAAGAGACCCTCGGGATCATCGAGTCCAACCATCTACCCTACTCTACAAAGTTCTCCCCTACACCATATCCTCCAACACCCCATCTAAACGGCTCTTAAACACATCAGAAATGTGGAGTGATGTGGACTGATGTGGCTTCGTGCCGCTTGATGCGGTCAGAGGTCAGAAACCGCTTCACTTAAACCAATGTCCACGTGGTGCTCCCCGGGCCGGACTTCCAGAGAGAGGGGCAGCCGGCGCGAGCAGCGAACCCGCAGAGATTTAGCGCTGCTGCCAATGCAGAGTCACTGTCCGCAGGACGTGGGGACGGGGTCTCGCCTCGCCTCCTGCCCCTGCCTTGCTCAGCGTACCGGCCCGCACGCTGGGCTGCTCTCAGCCCCGCGGCTCACGGGGAGGGACACGCACATTTGCAAACCGCTCTGATAACGAACGAGAGGCCAACGGGCTTCCTCATTGCTTGTGACCAGGAGTTTTCCTACAGGCAGTAAAATCTCCTTATGTTATCCTTTTTAATAAGGATTTATCATTGCGGCATCAGGGGAATTAATACAGACCCGTCTGAGAGGGTAATTTTCAGATTCTTGGCAACTTCCACTGAATCGGTTCCAGTAAATTTTCCTTTTTTCCTCACCTTAATTCTGTTACAGCTTTTCCTGGGAGATGAGAGAGGGAAAGATTTAACTCAGAGGAAAAAAAAACCAACCAAACCCTCAACAACAAAATCATAAGCAAAAAAGCGGAAAAGATAAAGTAATTCATACAGCTCTGCTGAAAACCATCATTAGGCGAATAAAGAAACGGAGAAAAACCTTCACACAAATTGCTCTGCTCGAACCATGTGGGCTTAACAGAGCTGCTGGGATCAAATGTTTGAAATATCGACTGTTCCCAGGGACAGCACCTTTCAGAGCATCTTTCAGAAACCAAAACACGCGTGATGGATCTTTTTGCCTAGCGTCAGCATTAGGGCGACACAACCCTGTCTTTGAAATGACTCCTCGACGCTAGAGAGGCCCTTCAGCGCGATGCGGCGGTTCGTGCGCGCTCTGCCGCCTTCTCGCCGGCCCCGGGAGCCAAACAGGGCTACCGCCGGCCCCCAGCGAGCGGCACGGGGGACGGAGGCCGGCGAGGCTGGTGGGACAGGGTGCTCCCACCGGTGTTGGACGCCTGCACGCGTCAGGCTCCGCGCTCCCCACCTCCTCCTGTCTGCAGCACATGGGTGCCCGGCATCTTCCCGAGCCGGCTGCGGCTTCTGCCATCCTCGCTTAAATGCTGCCTGACTTGCGGCGTGGAAAAAGGGCTAAAAAATGCCGAGTAGCTTCTCTTTGAAAGCCAAACCTCAGACCAGCGCTCTGAGTCACCCCCGAGCGTTTGAGCCCTTCCTGGCGGTGAGGGTACCACAGCAGCCGTGCTTGCCGTGGGATGGGCTGTGCTTCCCACATCCCTGGGGGGGGGTCAGATCACGTAACCCCCTCGGGATGCGCACGCAGAAATGCCTCCATCCATCCTGGAGAGCAGGAGGAGACTCACAGGCCCAGGCTGCCCCACTCCACCCGCCGAATCCCAGCTGAATTTCGCCTTTCTTCGCTTGCGTGGGGAGCTCACCGCTTCGCTCGCACACGTTTGCTCGCACTCCTTGGGAAGTAGGTTCGTTACGCTGTCAAATAACACTTTCTGCCCCAGAGCTAACCTTGCCGTCGTGACGAACTGGGAACACAAAACCACCGTAGCAAAACCTTTCACTGAGCCTATGGTGATTGTCCGAGCTCGCCCTGGCCACGCTGATGCCGTAGGACCACAGCGAGCGCCTCGTTAACAGCCCTCCTCAATGGCAAACCATACAGAAACCCGCTTAACAGAGAAGTTTAAGCCTTACAAAACCCAGACCTGCAAATGTGAGCATCTTCACCGCCCTGTGCCTGGTTAGCAGACCAGAGCCCATGGAAACGCAGGCGCCCGACTCGCGACGGAGCTCTGCCTGCAGGAGATGCCCCTCGCAAGGTTAAAGAGACCACAGGTCTCCTCCGGGAATTGGGAATACAGTCGTTTCCCGGGTCTGTTTAATAAACCACCCTGCAACCTGGCTGCTGCTGCTCCTGGGCTTGACAGCGGCGCATGTGGGAGCCCAGGAATGTCTGCTGTGAGCACAGGACGCTTCAGTTCTGCTGCCGGTTGGTTTAATGAGGGTATCATGAAATTGCACAAGATTGTGATGTTCGGGTTACACGGCAGTGTCAGCATTCGTATCAAACAAAGCACTTTTTCTTTCCGGGTTCCTGCAAATGTTCTCATCTGTATTCCTTTTTGGAAATCTCTTTTTGAGCAAAACCCCAGCACTGGCTACAGCAGCAGCGTGCCAGCGTTACGCGTTTCTGAGCCTGGGCACCTCTAATCCTCTGCAGGCAACAGCACTGCCATAACCCAGCGATATTCATGCTGTATACTTACTACAATATTTTAAAGACCCACCCTTTGTCTGTCAGTCCTAACATTCAACGATATAACACAGTATTCACACAGGTATCCACAAAGCGAGTAAGATCAGTGCTTGGTTTCTCAGAAACCAATATTGCAGTCTTGTGTTTTCTATAACCTATGTTGTTTTATTTAAAAATACAACAAAAACAAAGATGTGATGCCAGAAACACAAGGGAAAATATGCGCAACCAAGAAAACCCAACTTTCTGTGGGCTGAAGCTGCTCCCACGAGCTACCGTGAGAATCAGGAATAACTCTTGAGAAGTCAGTAATGTTAAACTGTTGCAAATCAGAAAAGGCAAGCTGGAACCGTCTAATATTAATTGCATAAATATTACGCTTGTCTTTATCTCAGGGGGATGCGCCTGCCCACAGGGTGTCACACCCAGGCTGGCCAGAGGGGATACCCGCAGGTCTCCCCTGCAAAGAGCAGCCGGGATCGTCCCGCACACGAACGCGGATCGAAGCAGCCGGGAATCATAGAACCACAGGACCGTTTTGGTTGGAAGAGACCTTTAAGATCATCGAGTCCAACCGTTAACCGGCACTGCCAAGTTACCACTAAACCACGTCCCTCAGCACCGCGTCTACACCTCTTTTAAGTACCTCCAGGGATGGTGACTCAAGCACGTCCCTGGGCAGCCCGTTCCAGCGCTTGACAACCCTTTCGGTGAAGAAATTTCTCCTGATATCCATCCTAAACCTCCCCTGGTGGCACAACTCGAGGCCATTTCCCGGCTGCCGCTCAGCCTGCCCCGCTCTCGGCTCTGCGACTGGCACCGCTTACAGTCCAAAATTAGGCACAGGGGGGGTGTATCCCCGAGGTGCCGAACGCCCTGGGAGCTTCTGCCCAAGCTGGAAGGAGCTCCGTGGCACCAGCACCCGGTGCTGCAGACCTGAGCCGAGTTCTCCGGGCACATCTTCGGCTCCGGCGCAATCAGTGAGAAAAGGGCTTTGGTGACAGCTGGATCAGAGACGTCACCTGGAGGGGGGTGAGAAACACCTTTCGAGCGCTTTAATGCACCGGGATGGGGAAGGGGGGGCCGTCCCTGCTCTCTGCCAGGGACACGCTCTCCGCAGCCACGGGCGGCCGCCGAAGCAGGCGGCTTTTCGCCTGTCCCCGTTCGCGCAGGGAAAGGCGTCTCGAAGGAAACCCGCGGGGCGGACGTACGTTTGAACGATTCCCCCCCCCCAGCCCCTCCTTTGCGTAATACAACAATAAAACCACAAAATTCACCTAACAGCAAACCCAAATCAACACTTATTATCCTTCCCCTCCCAGCTCCACTCCCACTCCCGCAGCAAAGCTATTTTTTTTCCCCTCGAATCCCACCGCTAATCTGCCCAGGGCTTAGCGACCCCCATCAAACCACGACGCCCCCTTTTCCTTCCGCGTGAGCGCCTTATCAACTGCATCCCTGTAAATCCCGACTCGCAGAGGGAGACGGGGAGATACCACCCCCCCCCAGCAGCGAGGCCGTGCATCTCCCAGGCCACCCTCCCGCCGCCGGGGCACCGCGGCGCTGGCTTAAAAACGAGCCTCTGGCGGCCTCGATACTGTATTTTTCTCCCCAGGGAGGGAGTTTCGCTTGGATCGCCACAAAAGGCATCGCGTCTTGCTATGTAACTCACGTATGTTGTGTTAACTAACGAGTGACACCGGGCACGCCATTGTTCCGCGGATGCACGGGTGGGAAAGCAGGAGGAAGAGCGAGCATCGCCGCAGGGGCAACGCACCCACGAGGGAGAGCCCCCCCCGCACCCCACAGCCCCTAATCTAGCTACGAAGCTGGCAACAGCTAGAGGAGAGAGTTAACGGTTTGCCGAAACCCAGGCGGGAAGACCCCACGAGTGGTCTTAAAACAAACCCACGCTGAGAGCGAAGGGAACCCAGAGGCAAAGGCTCTTTCAACCCCCTCGGCTTGAAAACGGGGGAGCGGACGACGCGGGTTTCGGAAGCGGAGCTCTGCGCTGGGATTGCACTGTCCCTGCTGGCCACGGCGGAAAACACCGTTATTATTTCCTAGGGACAAAAACAAACAACCCAGAGGAGCGAAGGTGGACTATTGGGAATAAAAATGAGCACAGCTATTTATAGGTAAGTTATTTTTCTCGCGGGACAGGGTGCCCGTAAGCGGATGCTTTAGCAGCGCTGCAATGCGCGTGCCGTAACGCCGCCGCTTTGGGGACTCGTCCGGCTCTCACCTGTGAAGTCCCTCTGTCTCCAGGCACGCTCCCGCATCACCACAGTGAACATCAGCGGCCATGGAGCCCCTTTATCATCTTTTACAACAAAGCCCAAGACGTGTCTCTGCTGTGATCAGTGCCGGTTTACGAGTCTTTCAATCTCGAGACATTTTGATCCGCTTCGGTTGACGTGACCCGAGCCGGGGAGAGGTCGGGGGAGACGACGACTTCTGAATCCCTCACAAGGCTGCGGCGGTCCCCGGGGAGTTTTCAAAGCAGCCACATCACACAGCAATCTGGGTATTTATCCTCCCGCAGGCAGCCGGTTTCCTTTCGTTAATGCCGATGTGTTTTCCCCTTTAACCTCAAACAGCCCCAAACTCTCAGGGAGTAAAAGAGACAACCCGTGACCGATGGCAGCGCTGCAGGTCCCAGAGGAACAGGCAGCGCTACAAGAGGCCACGTTTGTCCATCGTGGTCCAGCCTAGATTTTCAGGCAGCTGAGGAAGAAGGGACTGCTCTGCACAGGAAAAAACGAAACCACAAAGGACTTTTCCTCCCAGTTTTCCCAGCAGAAAGGAGGGAAATCCCAGCTGTGCGGCGCGCCCACCGCTTGCAATTCCCCCGATATAATGAGCTTATGAGCTTCTGCGGCTCAGACCCTCTGATGAACTTGTACCTCGAGGAAAGCCAGAGCGTGGCCTCAAAGCCATACCTAACGCTGGCAGCGTGCAGCGCTTCACCCCCCGCCTGGCGAGAAGATCATCTCCTTTATCCCCTGCCCGAGAGAGGCCAACTAGTGCAGCCCCCGAGAGCCCAACCTGGAGTTTAGTGGCAATTTAAAAAAAATAACAACAAAACAAAACAACCAACAAGGTTTTTCACCAGAGCCTATTTTTCATGCTGGCAGCTTCTGATGGTTATCTCACCATCTAAGTTGTCCGTAATCGGTATCTCGGAGGGGAAGGAAGAAGAGGACAGGGCTGCGGAGCAGGAGCGGTGATGGACCGGCGGGAGGGCAGGGCTGGAGCACGGGCAGAGGAGCAGAAGGGAGAAGGCAGATAGAGAGCGGCAGCCTGGGGTGTGTGGGCTCTGAGCAGCTCTGAGCAGCTCAGAACAGCTCAGAACAGCTCAGAACATCTCTCCGCCGGCACCCGCTGCCAGGGCTCCTCTGCAGCGCTGACACAGCCTCACGGCAGCACCATATGAGGCTGCGGAGGGCCGGAGCCAGTGCCCGGGATGGGATAGTCCTGCTGCGGGCAGAGAGCTCCAGTCGGCTCCAGGACTCCACGGGCACCCCCCCAATCTCACTCACCCCCATCTCCCATCAGAGAAAACCAGTGGAAAAAGCAAAAGAAAGACGTGGGAGACCGCAACGTGATTTCCTCCCCGTCACGGCTCTCCGAAGGGGCATGAAATTAACGGTGAGAATTAATTCTGTCTGCCCCGGGGCCGGGGTAAGGAGCCAGCAGTGATTTCTGCCAGGAGCACGTGCAGACACCAGGCTGGCGCGAGTGACAGCAAAGCCACCTCTCTTCCCTCCCGCCCCGCGTGAGCAGCATCCTCGTCACCTGGGCGAGGGACCGGGATGATGGCTGGCACTTGGCTTCTGCCAAAAATTCACTCGCCCTTCTTTTCTTATTTTTTTTTTTNAGGCTATTAACTGAACGGGGACACGATGAATAAAGACGTGGGCTGCAGAGTGTCTCCTCCCGCGGCCCCGCTGAGCCCTCCGAGCGCTGGCAGACCTCGCCACCCCCCTCTCCCCGCAGAGCCTCCCGCCCTCGGCTCAGGTGCTCAGAGGCGGTTGCTTTATCCGCTGCTAATGACATTTATTTTCTTTTCAGAGCCTCGGGGAAGACTCTTTCTCTCGCCCTCCCCGCCGATGTGAACCCTGCTGCCCTATTCTGCTCATCTGAGACCTTTTTTTTTCACTGTTGAACTGCTGGTGGTCCCCCCTACATCCCCCTTCTGTGCCCCCCCAGCCTGCCCTTCCCACCGCCAGACGCGCGATTCCCGGGCATCGTCCAACCAGAACTGAAGTAAAGAGGAAAACTCCTCACATTTTCAGGTTGGATCAGGTCCCCGACCTGGCGAGGACGGGCTGAGACTTGCTTTTGGGTTTCTGGTAACTTGCCTCTAAAACGTCCCTCAGAAAAAGGCAATTATCACAGTGCCATTAAGGCTCTTCCCCGTTGCACGGCCAGATAACTCGCGAGGAGTCTTTTGAAATAACCTTTAAACAATAGATCCTGTCTTGTTTACTGAATGTTTCTGAACTCAACAGTAATGCATCCAGATGTCACCCGTGTCTACCGTAGGCCTAACTATTTCTGGAAACACACCAAGGGCAAATTGCTTGGATAACGTCAGATATCGTTGCGGAGAGAATGTGACAAGTTTCCATCTCTTCGCTAAAAGCCGGGGAGCGGAGCGACGTTTCCCGGGGCGGCAGAGCTGCGTGCACCTTCAGCTTCAGCCCTCCCTGGGGCTCCTGGGCAGGTACGGGCGGCACGGGCTTCCCCAGCTGGGGAGAAAATCAGCGTTCCTGCCAAGCAAAGCCCGGCAAGCTCACCGCCTGCCCTGCCGGGTGGCGTGTCGCTGCCGAGTGGCTTTTGGCCCGGAGGTAAGAGACGGGGAGAGAAGCGGTGGAGACGGCGAGGAGGGGCTGAGCTGCCCTGGTGGCCAGGCAAACTTGGGGAAGATGTCTCGGCCCGTCTTGTGCCGTTATTCGGAATGAAGCCGAACACCAGCTCTGACCCATCACAGGTGCTTGTTTCGACGAGCAAGATAAAACTCTGTCTGCAGTGAGAGGGTAAACAGAAGTCCCCCAGCCCCTGACTCATCTCTTGTCTCCACTCCATGGCCGGCCAAGAGGAGCACCAGCGCATGCTGAGGGAGATGCCAGCATCTCCCAACAGTGTCCCAGCCCCCCGCATACACCGCTGCCCCCCCCGACTCCAGTAAGAAATCCGTTCTACCAGTCACGTAAAAATCCTTGGCATTGTGATTTTGGCCTAAATCAGTTCTGCTCCCACCCCCTCTCCGCACTGACTCAGACAGAAGTACCTCGAGAACCGCACAGCCCATGGGAACCAGGGCCTCCCTGGGGTGCCCTGGACTGCTATTAATGGGTCACGGCTGTTATTAAGCTTTCCAGGGAGAAACGGGTCCAAGGATGTTTCAAAATGTTATTATGACTTTTAATTTTGTTCCCCAACCTTTCCAGCTGACCCCTGCCCAGGGCTGTTCCCGTGTGGACAGCAGGGCTCGCAGGTTCCGCAGGTCCCAGCCTTGTCTGGGTTGGCTTCAGCTGTGATCTGAATGTGGCTGGAAGGTCTGAAGAGGGTCAGAGTCCATCACCCAACCTATTTGTCAGCCCTCTGCCAATGTGGGGCTGGGATATATGCTTTTTTTCTCAGGCAAAGGGTGAACCAATCCTGCCTACTGTAATAAATTAGATCATGAGGAGAGAAGGAGATAACAGATGTTGACACGGGAAGAAGTGTAAATTAGCACGGGAACGAGTTGCAAGTTCAACCCCAACACCTGCGACCTCCCCTCCATCCTTCCCCTGCTCTTCTTCAGCATTATAAGTTGCCCGACAAGCCGTGGCTGCGGGAGCCCTGCCAGCAACACGCACCTCTTCGCTGGCCATGTCCTTCTCCATATCCATGACAACACGACAGCCAGGTACCCGAACACGACGAGCGAGAAGGTACCGAGTGATCCCCATTTCTTACACCAGCACTAACACAGCTCGGCACCGCGCAGCCAAATGAAAAGCCCCGAGTTACGTAAATACCTGACGGCTGGGCCAGCGGCAGAACCCCTCGCTGACCACACGCTGGGCACCGAGGACATATCCTGACGTGCCCAGAGGTCAGTGGCACAGACTTCTTCAGCCCGCGAGGATGCAGCTAAGCTCTCTGGGCTGCACATAAATGCCCAAGGGCATTAAGTACCTTTACCTCTTTGTATCTGCCCCCCAGCAAAACTCTTAAAGGAGCCTAAAGGGGTGCTCAGGCACGGCTGTAGGGTCAGTAGGTGTTCTTCAGCTTTAGACATGGGAATACCCTTAGAAAGACTCAGGTCAATATGCCACCGACAGCGAGCAGGTCCTCTGTCACTTGGCCACTTCTGAACATGTTCTCCTTCGATTTCAAAGCCCGTGAGACCAAACCTTCGGGTTTGTAATCTGTGTTCACTGACAAGAAAGCAGAAAGGAACAAGTGCTGTCTCCTTCTTTTCCCCTCACATCCCCGCATCTTTCCTAAGTGAGAACCGATGTACTGAGGGGTGATAAATCAACATCAGTCACTTCGCGGGGGATTTTGTTGAAGTTCTTTATATCTACTGAGCACCAGCACCGTTCCCTAAGAGGTCCTGCCATCGTTCTGCACAGAAATCCTGACACGCAGAGGAAGGAGGTTACACTTCTAATTACAGCTGCACGGTCTTTAAGGTGCTTGAAATCTCTTTTCACCAACTGACAGCCGTAATGCATCTTTCTGCTCGTTTCAGACTAGATGAAAACCAACCATAAAAGGTTGTGAACAACCTCCTGTTATTCGCACACCGTCGCAATGGGGCAAGTACCTAAATACAGGTGTGTGGATAGTTCAGGTGCTTAGTTCATGCATAATTAACGTAAACTATTTTCCCTTAACAGCATTACAATTTAGTTGCTTACTCAGTGAAGACAAGACGTAATGACTAAAAAACCCATCGTGCTGGGTACTTCTGCTCAAACAAGGTCACTCAGGAGCACTGTCTGCACTCTAAACATTGGGATATCTGCCAGGTTTCCTAAAATGACAGGCATCCATCATGAAAGACTGAAGCACATGATTTTACCATTTTATGCTGATTTCACTGCTCATTTTAGGCAAGAAGACAATCTGTTGAACCTCAAAGTGCAGTCTTCTCTTACCTTTAATTTATTCTGTCAGAAAACTGTCTACCTTAATGAGTATGAGCACACCCCCACTACCTTCCTAGTTTGGTGATCTGTTATGTCAAATATAAATAATCCTGTCTGAAACCAGTCGATATGGGGAAATGAAAAGCCATCTTCCCTCGGGGGATTTCTCTTTCCCTCCCGCAGCCCCCCTGAGCCTGCAGACTACCTTTAACGTACCGAGCAACGTCCATGTGCTTCTGAGAGCGCAGACCTGGACGGCTGCTGTATTAACCAAATAGTGACAAAAACAACCCACAGATAATTATGCTGTCACCTTCCTTGCGTTCACCTCTGGATTCCCCTCCATCACCAGAGCTTCGCTGTGTGTGAGCTAGCGCGCTGGTTTGCTGCCTAACCTGGGGCTGGGGTGGTCTCTACAAGCTCACCTGGATGGAGTGGGGGGTTCCTACGTCCTCCGGGGCCAGGACAAGCGATAGGAACAAACCCTCATCCTAGACACGTGGCTCCAGGTCAGATGCCCAGACAGGCGACCAAGAGAGGCCAGTTTCAGCCCCACGCCGAGCGTGCAAAAGAGGACAAGCTGTCCCCAGGGCAGAGAGGGACGGGATGGGGGCAGCTTTCCACCCCATCCCTGAGAGATGCTTTCATGACCTCCTTCCCAGGCATAGCTTTGAAACTAAAGATGCTGTAGGACCTGGGAAAAACCAAGCCTGGAGCATTCCGGTATTTTTCATCCTGCTCTAAGGGCGGTGGGACCTGACCAGTCCCCCCAAGAGCGGCTGTGGGGGAGCGGCTGCTCTGCAATTNTGGGAAGGACGGGGAGAAGGAGCCCGGGGGAGGTCGGTACGGCCGCGGCGGAGCCCTCCCGCTTACCTTCAACCGGGGGAATCGGGCGGGATCGCTCAGGTGAGGACCGCGTCTCCCGAAGTCTCCAGCTCGGAGAGCATCAATGCAAAAATAAACCGATTGATAATAAAAATAATAATAACAACAACAACAAAATAAATAAATAAGAACGGGAAGGCGGAGGCCGGCTCACGGTGCCGAGCAGGCGAACCGGCAGCAGACACCCTCTCGGCACATGGCCGGGCCCCGGCAGCGGCGGCTCTGCGGGGGAGCGCTCCCTCCCTCCCCGCCCCGCGCCCCAGCGCCGCCGGTGCCGCCAATGACGGCGGCGCGGAGCCGAGCGGCGCCCCCCCGAGCCCCGCACCGGGGCCGCACGGGCAGCGGCGCGTGNGGGCCGGAGAGCGGGGCTGGCCCCATGGAGCTGGGTCGCCCCCCCAAGGAGCTGGGACCCCCCCCAACGGACCTGGGTCACAACCCCAATGGACCTGGGTCATCCCCCCACGGAGCTGGGTCCCCCCCAATGGACCTGGGCCATCCCCCCACGGAGCCAGGGGACACCGCAGTTTGGCCGAGGGAGCCTTCGTCCCCAGTGCTGGCGTGGGGAAAGCATCCCACCCCACCTCCAGCAGGGAGAAAACGAAGGCAAACCCCACAGCGTCCCCCATTTAGCTCACAAAGGTCCCGGGGTATTTTAAACATGAGGTGACTTCATCCCACACACCATTCATCAGGGGCTGCGCTGAGGTTTTTGCCGTCTGGTTTCGGTGACGGCCACCCCTGGGGAGGGGAGCATCTCTCCTCTTCCCAAATCTGTGCCCGTTCCCAGCACAACCTCAGCTACTTTAAAAGTCCTCATCCACAGCTTTCTCCGAAGATGCTGACGGTGTGCGGGGCACGTTCGGCACTAGCAGTGGTGATGCACAAGACTTCGTTAGTGTCTGGGTGGTTATCACGTCCCAGAGCTGAAAAGAGCAGCATCTGGTAATAGAACTTGGGACAAAACCTGGCGATCCGAGGCGCTGTTACCCCTCTAGCAAGTGGGCACCGGCACAGAAAGGACTGTCACAACCACGCACAGAGGTTGTCCCCTCTCCCCAAGCTGGTGTGACAGGGAAGCAAAAACTGCCCCAGCTCCCCGGCTGCATCCCCTGAGCTCATCAGCCACTCGTCCCCGGGCTCTCCGCAGAGCAGCGCAGCGCCTTGGCTCCCCTGGGCACAGAAGATGCTCGGCATGCCCCGCGAGGCTCTGCCAGCCCTGCCTAATTACACCCCCTGCCATCAGCCTCAGCTGCCGTCACCCACGTTGTCTGCAAGCTGTCAAAAGTCCTCGTAGCAGGGACCCTTCTGCAGGCCACTGTCTCTTCCAGCCTCCCGGCGACGACGCTGGGAAGATGAGCGCCTTCAGCCTGGAGTGCCTCCGTCTGTCGGGACGCGTGACTTTTGTCCCGCAGCGTTGGTTTCCCCGGCCTGACTCGCATTTGCAGTCGCAAAGTTATTCCTCAGAGCTAACTTAATTTTGCTCCTCGGCAATTTTAGCCCATTGCTACTTGTTCTGTCCTTGTTGACTGATGAGAATAATTAGTGTCTGGTCCTTTTATAGCACATCTGCTCTTTTTAAGATGGTATCGCTTATAGCACTCTTTTAATCTATAGAGAGGGAAACAGTTGCATTTAATTAATTGCTCCCTAAATAAACTAATTACTGCCAGTAATTTCAGCGTACTTTGCACGCAGTTCAAACGCCTGTGCAGAGATGTGAAAGGCACACCACCCAGTCTAACGACAAGAAATGAAAGCGAGGGGGCAAAATATAGTTTATCTGCAGAGAGTCTACTTAAGACTATTAATGTTTAATTATTACAGACTGTATTGGTTAGTACTGAACCGTCTATGTCATGGTTCCTCTTCAGTTTTCCTTCAAGGTTGCTTGGACTATGTGTAAAAGATATTGAAAAGCTATGCCAGGAAAAAAAACCCAACAATTTTAGCTTTTTATTACTTTTATGGGTCAAAGGTCATTGTCTAGCAATTTATCATGGTATCTTTGTTCAGAAATATGAATGATGGAGGTTCTTCACTTGGGCCATTCATTTTGCTTTCGATGCCTGGACTCGTGTACCGCAATAAACAGGCTCCTTGCTTCCCAGTGCCTGTGTCAAAGCAATTCTCCTCTAATCTCAGCCCAGCACAGGAGTGAGGAAAAACAATGTTATAACAAGGACTTAGCAAATACCTGGGCTGCCTTGAGCAAATACAGACCTTGTTTTCTGGACTAACACGAGGTCCACTTACTCTAAGAGCAATTATGTGAAGATGGGTTACCTATGAAGGAGACAAAGGTTTTTTATAATATATTCCTATACCGCGGCGGTGGGCATAGACCTCCGTTGTGAGCACGGTCTCGTCGTGCTAGGGGCTGTGCAAGCACGGAGCGCAAAGAGCCGTCATCCCCTAGACTTCGCTACGTCCATTTTTAAGGAAGGAAAGTGCTAATTAGGACCCGAGGTTTGGGAGCCAGGCCATGGCCTGGGGAGCTGGCAGGCAGCCAGCCACAACTTTCATCAACCCCTCTCGCCGTTTGGGAAGCGTCCTGGGCCTGCCAAGTTTGTGGGATAAACAGAGCAGCAGCAGCCAGGAGCCCAATCATTTGTAGGTTTTAAATACAGCGTTCAGGTTATAATCACCTGCTTTCCTCCACCGCCACCACTGTGTATATTCTCAGCGTAAATCCTTCGGTGAGTTCACGCATTCACACTCCTGCACCCAAAAATTCTTCGTTTCCTCACACTTGACTCAGGACTTGGGATCAAACTGCCCAGGAAGAGTGTACGATCTTCCCTTCCCTCAGCATCTAAGACCACTATCTGTTTTTTCCCCCACCCCCAGCTTGCTCCATGCCCACGGAACCACTCGTAACGTGCTGCCCTGAGGGAAGGGCAGGTTCCCATCTGGTTGTCATGACCCTGAAGACATCTCCTTTCTGAGACTCCCCTTTGCCTGGGGGTGATGTAACCGCAAACCCCATCCAAACCTTTCTGGTACTGCTGGGAGCGATGGGCTGCTGAAACACCGCCCACCTTTCTGTACGTATGATTCCCAGTGCTCCGCCAGCCTGGGGCATACTGGTGCCATTTCCAGGTTCGAGCCTTTTCCAGGGACTGCAGTTTGGTGGACGTGACACGCAGCAAGCGCATGACCTCTCAGGGCTGCAACAGAACACACGTCCGCCTGAAATAGGGGTAATTTGTAGCAGAGGGCACTTAATATTGCTGAAGGATCACACTGCTTCTGCCAGTGCTATGCTCCAACAGGGAAACGCGGCATCGGGGCTCTAACAAACCACCCCCACATGCTCTGAGGGCACACACCACGCACTTCTGCCTGTCGCAGACCCCACGAGCGGGTTTGGAAGCAGCAGCCAGGTACAGTGACAACACAACCTTGTCATCACCCACCAAATACTGCCTTTTCCCATTGCTAAAGGAAATACTGCCTTTTCCTTTGCTGCTCTCGGGCATTTGGTTTTGCTGTAAGCTCCCCAGCAGTAAATAGGAGCCCGTGCGTGCAGCTTTGCAGGAGGAGGCTTACCTCCTCTAGTGACAGCCGCTCCCCGGTCCCGGTGGAAGTGCTGGGCACTTCGCTCTGCCTCTTCTCCATGGTTATGGAGGGACCTTCTCTCCAACAGTCTTCAAGCTGATCCCAAATATCAACGATGGCAGCCTAGAAGGGCTCCACTGCACCATCCTCTTCTCACTAGGATGTGAGTAGATGCTCAGAACACCTCAGTCACCTTCACTGGATTTAAATGCAAACTTTTTGTGTAGGTGAGAAC
>VUYV01000038.1:3062806-3225705 GCA_008711295.1 Anarhynchus alexandrinus
GGCATGCCCCGCGAGGCTCTGCCAGCCCTGCCTAATTACACCCCCTGCCATCAGCCTCAGCTGCCGTCACCCACGTTGTCTGCAAGCTGTCAAAAGTCCTCGTAGCAGGGACCCTTCTGCAGGCCACTGTCTCTTCCAGCCTCCCGGCGACGACGCTGGGAAGATGAGCGCCTTCAGCCTGGAGTGCCTCCGTCTGTCGGGACGCGTGACTTTTGTCCCGCAGCGTTGGTTTCCCCGGCCTGACTCGCATTTGCAGTCGCAAAGTTATTCCTCAGAGCTAACTTAATTTTGCTCCTCGGCAATTTTAGCCCATTGCTACTTGTTCTGTCCTTGTTGACTGATGAGAATAATTAGTGTCTGGTCCTTTTATAGCACATCTGCTCTTTTTAAGATGGTATCGCTTATAGCACTCTTTTAATCTATAGAGAGGGAAACAGTTGCATTTAATTAATTGCTCCCTAAATAAACTAATTACTGCCAGTAATTTCAGCGTACTTTGCACGCAGTTCAAACGCCTGTGCAGAGATGTGAAAGGCACACCACCCAGTCTAACGACAAGAAATGAAAGCGAGGGGGCAAAATATAGTTTATCTGCAGAGAGTCTACTTAAGACTATTAATGTTTAATTATTACAGACTGTATTGGTTAGTACTGAACCGTCTATGTCATGGTTCCTCTTCAGTTTTCCTTCAAGGTTGCTTGGACTATGTGTAAAAGATATTGAAAAGCTATGCCAGGAAAAAAAACCCAACAATTTTAGCTTTTTATTACTTTTATGGGTCAAAGGTCATTGTCTAGCAATTTATCATGGTATCTTTGTTCAGAAATATGAATGATGGAGGTTCTTCACTTGGGCCATTCATTTTGCTTTCGATGCCTGGACTCGTGTACCGCAATAAACAGGCTCCTTGCTTCCCAGTGCCTGTGTCAAAGCAATTCTCCTCTAATCTCAGCCCAGCACAGGAGTGAGGAAAAACAATGTTATAACAAGGACTTAGCAAATACCTGGGCTGCCTTGAGCAAATACAGACCTTGTTTTCTGGACTAACACGAGGTCCACTTACTCTAAGAGCAATTATGTGAAGATCGGTTCCCTATGAAGGGGACAAAGGTTTTTTTATAATATATTCCTATACCGCGGCGGTGGGCATAGACCTCCGTTGTGAGCACGGTCTCGTCGTGCTAGGGGCTGTGCAAGCACGGAGCGCAAAGAGCCGTCATCCCCTAGACTTCGCTACGTCCATTTTTAAGGAAGGAAAGTGCTAATTAGGACCCGAGGTTTGGGAGCCAGGCCATGGCCTGGGGAGCTGGCAGGCAGCCAGCCACAACTTTCATCAACCCCTCTCGCCGTTTGGGAAGCGTCCTGGGCCTGCCAAGTTTGTGGGATAAACAGAGCAGCAGCAGCCAGGAGCCCAATCATTTGTAGGTTTTAAATACAGCGTTCAGGTTATAATCACCTGCTTTCCTCCACCGCCACCACTGTGTATATTCTCAGCGTAAATCCTTCGGTGAGTTCACGCATTCACACTCCTGCACCCAAAAATTCTTCGTTTCCTCACACTTGACTCAGGACTTGGGATCAAACTGCCCAGGAAGAGTGTACGATCTTCCCTTCCCTCAGCATCTAAGACCACTCTCTGTTTTTTCCCCCACCCCCAGCTTGCTCCATGCCCACGGAACCACTCGTAACGTGCTGCCCTGAGGGAAGGGCAGGTTCCCATCTGGTTGTCATGACCCTGAAGACATCTCCTTTCTGAGACTCCCCTTTGCCTGGGGGTGATGTAACCGCAAACCCCATCCAAACCTTTCTGGTACTGCTGGGAGCGATGGGCTGCTGAAACCGCCCACCTTTCTGTATGTATGATTCCCAGTGCTCCGCCAGCCTGGGGCATACTGGTGCCATTTCCAGGTTCAAGCCTCTTCCAGCGACTGCAGTTTGGTGGACATGACACGCAGCAAGCGCATGGCCTCTCAGGGCTGCAACAGAACACACATCCATCTGAAATAGGGGTAATTTGTAGCAGAGGGCACTTAATATTGCTGAAGGATCACACTGCTTCTGCCAGTGCTATGCTCCAACAGGGAAACGCGGCATCGGGGCTCTAACAAACCACCCCCGCGTGCTCTGAGGGCACACACCACGCACTTCTGCCTGTCGCAGACCCCACGAGCGGGTTTGGAAGCAGCAGCCAGGTACAGTGACAACACAACCTTGTCATCACCCACCAAATACTGCCTTTTCCCATTGCTAAAGGAAATACTGCCTTTTCCTTTGCTGCTCTCGGGCATTTGGTTTTGCTGTAAGCTCCCCAGCAGTAAATAGGAGCCCGTGCGTGCAGCTTTGCAGGAGGAGGCTTACCTCCTCTAGTGACAGCCGCTCCCCGGTCCCGGTGGAAGTGCTGGGCACTTCGCTCTGCCTCTTCTCCATGGTTATGGAGGGACCTTCTCTCCAACAGTCTTCAAGCTGATCCCAAATATCAACGATGGCAGCCTAGAAGGGCTCCACTGCACCATCCTCTTCTCACTAGGATGTGAGTAGATGCTCAGAACACCTCAGTCACCTTCACTGGATTTAAANAGCAAGCCCGATCCCAGGTGTGTGCTTTTCCGTAGCAGCCTTTCCCCCCGCCCGCTTTAATCACCCACAGTGGTGGGTGATTTAATCAACCACCTGGCTTGTAAACACAGCCCTAACAACTGCCCGTAACCAGGACGTGGCTTGGTGTCCTTCTTGCACCTACTGCACCGCTGCCGCGGCGTACTGCGCTGCTGCAGGCAGGAACGGAGCCGAAGATGGGCTGGGGCCGGGTCTGTCATGGCACTCTGAGAGGTTTCTGTCCTTGAAGGTGACAACCTCAGAGCGCCAAGGGATGCATCTGCTTAAAAGAGTTAACAAAGCAACAACGGAGAGAATTAAATTAAATTAAACCGCTTCTTAAATTAGCGGTTTTAACCTGAACAGATGAATTACGCAGTGTCACGAGCCAGCGTGCTCCACACCCGCTGTGTTGAACACCCCCAGCCCGTGCCCGGCACCGCACGCCAACGCTCGCGGCGTAACATCGGCCTCGGCCAGAGCAACGTGGGTCAGAGATGCTCGGAGGGAACGCGCGCTTCAAAGCCGCTCCGTGGCACGGTTTGCCCGGCACATCATGTCGCATCCCACCCGTCAGCTCGTGCCTCTGCGCCCGGCGTGACGTGCCAGACTCGCTGGAACGTGATCCTGCGCAGCCGCTGCTTCGGCTGGAGGTGCCAACGACCGGCAGGGCTTGGGGAGGCAGGGGCTGAGCTTAAGGGTGCTCACCACGGATCCCCTCATGCCCCTTTACACAGCGCAGTCCTCACCCCAGAGGTGCGAATAGCAGTGGGGGGGGGGCTGCTGGTTGAAGGGCCGTGTGAGGAGCCGGGGGAGTAATCTGTCCGTGGGCATCTGGGCCATGGTGGGAATAGCGCAGAGCCTTCCGTCACAGCCTTGGAAAGCCAAAGAGACCGTATCTCCTGGAAACATCTTCCCCTTCGAGCTTATTGACCCCTTTAAGGTTGTCAAGAGGTTTGTAGGGCAAGCGCTCCCTGTACAGAAGCCGTGTTGAGTTTTCTGAAGGAAATCATATTTATTCACTCTTTCTACCCCTTATTAGACCTTCTGCTAACTTGTCTGTCACAAACCTCCAGCGTGCAGGGCCTCCAGCCTTTGTCATTCCATCCGCCAAGCCTTTCGCTAAGCTGATAAAGCTCCATCTTCAAACTCCTCAGGCTCTTTTGGCCCCACGTCCTCTCCTGGATCGGCTCCTCTTGATGCTGATCCCGGCTCGCTGTGTAATCTTCAGGAAGCAGCTTAAGTGCCAGAAAGCGATGGCTAGAGGAAAAGCAACAAGAAAGGCTGGCATCAAAGAGCAGAGCCCCACGCAGAAGGGCTCAGCACCAACCCACCCCCCTGCAAACTCCCATGGCAGCCCGCCCTTCCCCTGGACCCGTGCCCACAGCAGATTCCAGCTCCTTTTGCTGTTGTTTCCTACCAAATCAAAGAAGAACTCTCCCTCAACCCCGCCGGAGGCATGAGAGACATCAGTCCATGAAAATTAAGATGGGTCCTGCAAAATCAGGGATGGCAGGTAATGCGGGAAGGTAGTGCAGGGTGTCCTGCGGCTGAAGAGCATAAACTGGATTTGGTATGTTTTTAAATGATAAAGCAGATCTTTCCTTGCTGAGTTTGGCATTCTCCACCACGTGTCAGGTAATGAAGCGTGGAAAGATGTCTGCTTGCACTCACAGGGAGAGCGATAGGAGAGAAAACAAGTGGATGAATGGTCGTCCCATGGTGAAGGGTATCTGGAAGGCCACAAGGGAGCTGAAGCAGCCACGGCCTGGGGACGTCACCCACCGGTGAGCACGGAGGATGGAAGAGGAAGCTACCGATGGAGTCTGGGAGCTTGGGGGTAGCACCTGCTGGGAGAGAGGAGCCGTCCCCACGATAGGACTGGAGCAAGCTTGTCATGCCTGTCTTGGAGAAGGAGCTTAGAGCAGGGCTTATCCTGCTTGGAGCTTCTCTTGCAGGGACACGTGAATCTGTGTTACAATGCGTGGAGATGGTTATTGCAAAGCCACTTTATTTATGGTGGTTTTATTGGCAGGGGAGTGGGAGTGCAATACAATTTTAGCCACTCTGATGTCTCCATCTCCCTTACATCCCACCTCCATTTCTAGAGCAGGTTTTTTCTTCAAATGACATGATTCCTCAAACTGTACAAGGGACTTTCTGTACCTGAGATGGTACAAGATTAGCTGGACGGTCTTGGTGAGCAGGGTCAGGTGTGGGCAGTTTCTGGGAGAGCTGATGACTGTGTGCCTCCACCACCATCACCAGTCCCGGTCCCCACGAGCTGCAGGCAGCAGGATCTCCCTGCACATTTCCTGCAGGAATAGGGTCGGGCCAAGATCCGGGCGGAGCTCTGCTAGGATGAACTTGAGCGTGAAAAATGCTGCACTTTACACCGTGATCCTGGGCACGAGCAGGGTCAGGAAGCAGCATAGCCAGCAGCACTTTTTTTGGATCATTTTAGAAAGATCCTGCTGAAGATCGGAGGGAGTCTCCAGAGCTACCGAGTCCAGGACCACTGCTTGCTTATGCTCCACTTCTCAAAGTTAACACAAATCTCTCCCACCTCCCACTGGCACTAGCCACTGGATCACACAACCCTTTATAAACAAACCTGGAGAACGCTTTTGTCTCTTCCTGTCCTTTTCAGATATTTCGGGTATTTGTGGCAATCTCTCCTGTTTATATAACAAAGCCACAGCCCAGTGTTTGTGACACCATATCCATGGTAACCCTAATATAGCATCCACAGGCGACTACATTTCATTAGGTGGCTCAGCTGCGGCAGCACCGGGGAGGGAATTTCTCTGGGATACTGGGCTGCACAAGGAGCCGGCTGGGAAGGGGCCTGGCTGCCCACCCGGCCTCGAGCGCCTGGCGAGGCAGCACCTCCCAAAAAGCAAGTGATGCTCTCCTTGCGCTAACTTTGGCCTTCCTCATGCTCTCCCATCACCAGCTCACCATGGCACGGTGCCGGGCATTGCCCGTCCGCTTGCCTCTCGCTCTACACAAGAGCCGCGGGTGCGTGGCTGGACCAGGAGGAGAGGCAGAGGAGATGGGAGCTGCTCAGCCTCCTCCGTGCATGGCAGTCCTCCCCGGAGCAGGAGCAGCGGGAACGAGCCCTAAAAAGCAGCTGAGGACCAATTCTGTCTCTGATTCGGAGAGAGTCCTCCGGTGGGAGTGGGGAGGTCCAACTGCATGGTTGGGGCTGGATCCCCTTCGGATGCGGTCCTCGTGGGGGATGAGGCCGGGGGCATGACTTAGAGTAAGAGAGAAAAAATTTGGTCCTGAGGAAGGCAAAAAAGAGAAACAGGTTAGGAGAAAGCAGGAAGGTGGAACGAGCAGAGAATTAGCAAGGGTGATGTTACAGCATTTTTTGCTCACGTGCTGTAAGGCACAAACTCACACGTGAGGAGGAGGGAACGGCTCTTCCCACCCACCGCTGTGGGTCACGGTGTGCCCCGAGTGTCCTGTCTCGGTTGGCACCCAGCACGGCCGCGGGTTAAACAGCGACTGCTGCAGCCACGTGCGGAGATTCCTGTGCAGAACAACGCAGCTCAGAAATAACCACCCTGAACCGTTCACACCATGGCCCAGCAGGGCCCAGGTGACATTGAGACATTAAATACTCTCCTGTGCCTCCGTTGGGCAAACGCAGACTCAGATTTGCAGCCCCAGCACCCTCTCGGTGCGCGACGAAGCCAACGAGCAGCCTGCAGATCCCTTCTGATCTGTTATGAGAACAGGACTGAGCAAAGAGATCCTTTTACGAGGATGATAAACAATTCTCCCGACTCCAGTGTGTATATCGACCAGTTCCTGCGAGCCACGGGACTGGTCCAGACTCTCCTGCTCTGGTTCGAAGGGTGAGAGGTGGATCTGGCCAGCAGAACTGCACACAGCATCCATCAGGGCAGGAGTCCCTGGGATCCTGCACGATTGCCCGTCCACGGGGGCATCTCCCCTACGTGCCAGCCCTCTCTTCCCCCTTCTCGTACCGCGTCGGGTCCAGCCTGAGTCAGACACCGCCTAACCTCATCAGCGCCGAGCCAAATTCGATCCTGGCGCTGGCTGGCCGCGGACAGGGGCTGCGAACGGCGGAGCCCCCGGGGCACGCAGAGCTGCACCGGCCGCGCGGGAGCAGACAGCGAGCTTCCCTTCCCTCCCTGCCCTCACCCAAATTGAATTTCCATTTATGTTAGCAAGGCAATGGATTATAGCTCGGAGGGGTGCTGCCTGCTTCCATCCCTAATTTGGCGCATCAATTGTGTTTAAACCCACTTACCTGCAAGTCAGTCTTTGTTCCAGGCAGGCGGCCCTCGCCTCCTGCCGATGGAGGCAGCTGCTTCTCCGAGCTCCCCGCCACAAATGTCAGGCACTGCTGCTTTCAGGGCTCTGGAAACCGCGGCTCAGCTGCCTTTAGGACTGGCTTTGCATCCGGGGTCGTCAGTGGCAATGAAAGGCCACAGTAGTTTGAGCACGTCGCCAGGAGGCTTTGGACGTGCGGCTCTGCAGAGAGGATGGGGGCAGCAACACCCGGCGGGGGATTAATGCTGCTGCCGGGGTTCGTACGGCATCCAGCACAGCCAGGCTGGGGCCTGGGGCACGCGTCTGAGCACTCTCCATTAAAAATAGCCCTTCTCTGGGGCTCACTGCATGCTCCAGGTATTCCCTGTGCGTTACTGCACCCTTAGCTCTTTTCTGCCAGTAGGGTCTGCCCGGAGCGGGGCGGGGGGTGTGTGGGCACACCGGGGTCTTGTCCCCAGCATAGGATGCTCCCGTGCTAGCACCAGTGCAATCGTGCCGGTATTAGAGCTCACAGGTCAGCAGAAAGCCACTGCTGCCGTTTTGCCTTCAAGGCAAGGGGCTGAACCCAGGGCGCCCGTCCCGCAGCCCTCCCAGTGCTCCTCCAGGCAGCCGGCCCGCGGGAACCTGCTCTGCGTCAGCCCCGAGCGGTCGGAGTTTCGGAGTCAGGAAACTGACATTTCTACATCTCATTGAAGTCTTAAAATAAACACCCGGAGCAATGAGTGGAAAGCTGGATCCTCGCGCCTCGCCTGGATTTATGAGCAACGACTGGGGAGAAACCGAAGGGGGGGAGAGAGAGATATACATAATTTTTTTTTTCTCTTTAAATAAATTCTCACCGCTTATCTGCAAAGTTCAGCTGTTTTCAAGCTGACCTGCCCATGTTACGCTGTTCCACTGCAAATTCCTTCTGTACAGGAAAGCTGAGGAGCTCCACTTGCACACGCCAGCAACCTGGGGCTTCAGCTCTAATAGGGAGGCAGAACTCGTTAGCTAAGGACCCCCTCCCGCCCCCCGGTGAGGATCATTTGCCTTCCTGCCATGCCGGCAGCTCAGCTTCTTTCCCCTTACAATGAGGAAACAGAGCCAAGAGAGGAGGACAAGTGGGTGAATCTGTGCTGGGAGGAGGTTAGGAAAGGGGCAAGGCCAAAAAAAAATCTGTTTTCGGGGGCTTTTGTAACGCAGGCAGGCGTCTGCCCCAGCAGCCGGGGCTGGAGGATGAGGGACATCCATCCCACACCTTCAGACGAGGATCTCAGAGCACAGCGCGTCCAGGAAGGAGCCCGGGAGCCTCAGGCAACGAGGAGGATGCTGCCTCCTCCTTCGGGAAGATGAGCGGAGCCGCAGATGAGTTGAGCCGTGGAGGTGCAGACCCAGCAGACCCCTGCAGAGCCGCAGGGGTTCGGTTCACACCTCCAGCGAGCTGTCACAGTGGAAGACTTCCCCAGCGGCTCTAACGACCTCCTGCACCTTAAGCTACCCTGACATGGGCTTTTAAAGCCCACAGCAGCAGCGGTGGGAGGAGTGGTGTGGGACCGGGCTGTGCACTGGGGTCACTGCTCCCACGGGGTGCGGGACGGGGCCGAGGGATGCGCTGGTCTGAGGCAGCTCAGCTCTCCGGCTTTCTCCCTGCTACGGCCTTTTGCTTGACAAAGCCGAATGAGAGACCAAAAGCTCTAACCAGCAGGTCACCCGACAAGGAGAGACGCTCCGGATCAATTGCCGGGTTGCTGGGTAATGGTTGTGTTTTAGGACAGTAAAACCTCATCGAATTTAGCGTAGAGATGCACACATTGATGATTCATTAAAACATCCAGGCACTGAGCAGAATCTATTTCCTCGCATTACACAGGGCTGGGAAATGTGGATCTGCCCCCATGACATTGCTGCAAGGACCACGAGTGAAACCCAAGACCCAGAGGGGACCGGAGGGGACTCCGCACAGGAGGCATCTGAGAGCATCGCTTGTCACGTGAGCCGGCATTAATAAAACAAGACCACAAACTCCGAGACTAAAGCAAGGCAGCGTGTACGTATCAAAGAGCTTGAGGCGGTTCATTATAATTCCAATTAACGTAGAAAAGTTAATAACCTAAAGAGAATACATCAGACTTTAAACAAATGAGAAGGGGGAGGGGCAGAGACAAAAGGTATCTTTAAACTGGAGCCAAAGTCCCAGCTGCTGCCAAAGCAAAGAAATGACAAATATTTAACGTCTAGGAAGGTCCAGGCAGGACCTTCGATGGGAGCCAAACCGGGTGGGAGAGGAGCTGCGCTTTGCCGGGGGATGCTTATCTTTGGTTATGTGCTGTGCTGCGTTAGAGAAAGGAAGAAATCACACAAAGGTGAAGGAGGGAAGAGAAGGGAAGGGAAGGGAAGGGAAGGGAAGGGAAGGGAAGGGAAGGGAAGGGAAGGGAAGGGAAGGGAAGGGTTGAATTTCATTTCTGGCTGTTTGGGGGAAATCAGCATTTTCTCTCGCGTTTAGCTTTGCAGGAAAAATATTTCAAACACTGTCAATATTACTCAATGCCCGGGAGCTCAGAGAAGGCCCTGCTCGCGATCAGGGCTCCTTTGTGCAAACTGCGTCATTGGAAAGCAGAAGAGCGAATCTCAAAGCCTGCAGCATCAGCCATTTGCCTTCCTATTCCTGAGATACTCAACCTCATGGGATAATTATCTAAATAATCAGTGCAGCACAGATATTCTCCCCTTGTGCCACCCCAAAGTAATCCCATCTGAGAGGAGAAGCACCTCCCAGGTGCCGGTCACCCGATGCTGAACTCTGTGCCACACTGATGGGAAATTCCCAGGAGGAAAACACAAGCAGGCAGGGACATCCACGGGCACTTGGGTCACCACGTCCTCGGCAGCCGCGGGACCGGGGACCAGGGGCAGCACCGCTGGGCTCTTGTTTCTCTCAGGGGTGAAATCCGGGCAATGCCAGCACTGCAAAGCCCCCGGGGCTGCAGGGGTGAGGGGGCCATTCCCTGGTGCCGCTGGATGGGGGAGAAGAGCAGCCTCGAGCTGCCAGGGCAGGAGGTTGAGGAGGACTGAATTCAGTGGCAGTTATTAAGCAAAACTAATTTTCCACCTGGAAAAGTAAATTGAGTCCCTGAGGTGCCCTCCACAGGCAATGCATCCCCATGGGGTATTTTGGAGGAGGATAGGAGAAGGATTTAGCACTTCCCAGCAGTAAGACACTTCCTCGCTGCGGTCCCCACCGGCTGCCTCCTCCAGCCGCTGCAGCCGAGTCCATTCGTGCTCCCCGCGTCCTCCAAGGCGCTCCGATGAATGATACAGCACGCTGCTCGTAACGTGCTGTTCATTCTAATTTTCTTCCCTGATTTCTCTGAGCATTAACGAGCCGGGCTGACTCTGCTCTGGTTTGTACCCTTTCTGTCCCCAGTGCTGGGAGCCTGTGGGGCTGTCTCCAATGCTGGGATGCGCAGGAAAGACCCCGTGAGATGCCAAGACCCCGGCTCAGCACTGCCGAGCTGGCTCTACCCTGCTAAAATAAACTCTTGCAGCATTTTCCTGGAGGTGTGATCACGATTACATGTAAAACTATTATTAACAGGTTAAAAAACGGATGGAGGCTGAGATGGGAGGAGAACAGCCATCTCCCACGCTGTCTCCAGCTGAGCTATTGGGCTGGCTCGCTGGAGCAGAAAGCCCCGTTGCCACCACCCAAAACATGGGAAGGACATGTCCTCTCCTGGGATCCTTCTTCTGGACCTGCTGTGACACCCACGAGAGCTCCGGCAAACAACACCGTGGTCGGTTTGGAGAGGTTCATTTTAAACCCAGCAGTGATGAAAGGACCGCGGGGCTCCGGGACGCTTGACTCGGCTCAGCTTTCGGCAGCATCTCATGCAAATGTGTCCCCAGGGAGGCCAGCCTCCAAAAATAAATAAACACAGAAACGGCTCCGTGGGCATCGCGCCATTGGCGGGGTCCCTGGGAGGGAACACGCAGCCGGACGGGTCCCCGCGGTGCAGCCCGGACCTCGGCGCAGCCTGAGCAGCACAGGGCTGGGGGGAGCCGAGGGGCGTCTTGGCTGTGCTTGGGCCAGCTTACCTGGAAGCCACCGACCTGTGTGGATACTCAGAGGAGCAAAAAGAAAACGGGGATGCACGCAGTGATACCCTGAGCTGCACCCAGCAGAGCGTGGGCAGGCAGCAGGACCGGGACTCTGCGTCCATCTGGCAGCTGACGCTGGGATTTGATCCCCCCCTAGACTGGTCACCTTTCGGATGATAAGTGATGCCAGGCTGGGGGACGTGGGGATCTGTGGCTGGGGTTGCTCCCGGGGCTGTACCGGAGCTGTCGCCTCGCAGAGCGCAGGCAGGGCCGGCTGTGGAGCCGGGCGAGACGCACAGCGAGCAGGGCAGAGCGTGTCCATGCAGGGCTCCGTGAGAGCAGCTCGCCAGTAAAGAACCCTTTCCAGCCACCAAGGAAGATTTAAGAGTGAACAACATCAGCCCAGTCGAATTCAATTACTATTGATAACGTCCATGTGCAATTAGAGCCAATTAAGGGGAGGCAGCAAATGACGAGTGTTTGGCCAGGAGGTGGGGGGCAGGGGGGGGGTGGGTCAATACAACAATCCAATTTCCCAACAACCAAATGCAATTAAAGAGTATCGCTTACCCGGCTCGCCCAGGAGGGCCAGCACATAAATGGGCAAAGCCAGGCGCGCGGGTGCCGTCCTGCCCAGCATGCAGACCTCCGGGAGCAAGCCCTGTCCCTGCCCCAGCTTCAAGCTGCGGGAGGTGGCATCCATGTACTTCACCATGATCGCGGTGTTCCTGGTCATCTTGGTGGTGGCCCTGCAGGGCTCGGCACCCCGTGGGAGTGATTTTCCCTACAAGGTGCCCCTCGATCCCCAGGGGTTGCTCCAGCTCTCCTGGAACATCAGCTACCCCGAGCAAGTCGTGCATTTCCAGCTCCTCGTCAGGGACCTGCGGTTCGGGCTCCTCTTCGGGATGTCGGACAGGGGAGAGTTCGAGAACGCGGACCTGGCCGTGCTCTGGAGCGACGGGCACAATTCCTATTTCGGGGTGAGTCGCTCGTGTGTTTGCACGGCTGCTTTCGGGGTTGCCTTCCCATGGGTGGATCTGGGTCGTGGTTTTGAAAGACCGGCGCTGGTGCAGGGCACGGCGCGCGCTGGAGTGCTCCCGCTGCTCGGGTGGAAGGGCTCCAAAAGGGCTCGGGGGGTTCTATCCCAGAGGGACCCACGGCTCAGGTCTACACTATGGGTTTGGCGTAGGATCTTAAACCCAAAGAGAAAAGATTAAATACAGCAAGGCTGAGTGGAGCCAAAACCTGGATGTTTCTGCTGTGCTTCGCTGCCCAGAGCTCCAGCAGGTGGTTGCACAGACAGCTCACGCTCACGCTCACACCGCGCACACGCGGGATGCATCAACACCTCGGTTCGCCTGTGCCCTGCCGTCAGGCTCGTTAAAAATTAACCACGGCTCCCGTTAACGACTTTGAGAAAGTGCAGAAGTTATCAGGCAGAGAGCTCGCTCCTGCCGGCACCCCTAACCCGCCGGCGGGTCGCCCTCGCCGCCGCCGCAGCCATCGGGGGGACGCAGGGAGAGCCATCCTGCCAGCGGCGCGGTGCTATCCGAAATTAAACATGCAAACCTGCTTGGGTGCTATGTAAACGCCTGATGGGGAGGGAAGCTCATTTCTAATTTTGCTGTTTGGTTTTCCTACTGTAAATCGCTCTCCTTTCTTATGCAGTCCGTTCGTCCCGGCTCTTGTTTGTCTGTCTTTCCGCCGGGGCTGCAGTGACAGTAACTGCCCCGGTGCTCTCTGGCTTCTACCCATCCCCAGACCACCTCGTTAGGCTTATTGCAATTGCGCTTGGCTGCAGAAAGCAATCCACATTTTTCCCTGTGTGAGGCTTTCCAGTAAGTTAAATTTTACCTCTCTGCTTACTTCAAATTAACCATAAAATACATTCTTTCACCATCAGCCGCAGTGTGATCCGCAGTGTAATGAAAGGATGAAAAGGACGGCTTATTATCTGTACTGTTTTCCTGCTAATTACCAGCCATTCGGGATGTGTGGTGGCCCGAACGCTACGGTATTTCACAGCATCATGTTAAAAAACCATAAAGGATCATTTCTAACCTGCCTTCATGTGCTCGCTGAAAGACAAACAGCGCTGAGTTAAACACCGGGCAGAATGTGGGCTTTCGCTTTCAGTTGGTGCTGAACAGCATCCTGCAAGGAGATTTCTATAAACCTCTCCAGTCCTGGTTTTCTCTCTCCCAGCAGCCTTTCTTCTGGATAAGTATGTCAGCTGTTAAAAAGATCCCAATTTGCTTAACCCCCCATGTACTACGAGATTAATTTGCACACCATACTCCTATAAAAACAAATGTCATGCTAGCTTCATGTAGCTGATTTTACTCTCCCCCTCTAAGGACAATATGTTCTCAAAATATTACTCTATAGTTCTGGGTGAAATGATGCCAAGATGCTTTATTCTTTTTCTGCTGTTTCTTTCCCCCGAGATAAGAGAACCGATGCCACTTGTGAACGTACAGCGCGGTACTTCTTAGATGCCTTTTCTCACTAAACAAAAGAGATCAACAGGAGTTGCACGAGAGCAAGAGAACAACACTGTTCAAATCCAAATTCTTGCAGGATTTTACACTCCAAACCCTCAAATCCTTAAGCACAGGAGTAACCCACTGCTTTGTTTCTCGGTGTGGCTTTGTCACCATCGGCAGCACTGAGGAGTTTTTGGGAGGCCTCGCTGGGCTGCTGAGACAGTCTGGCCACAGCAAATGAAGGATTTTGAAGAGGGGTGGCGATTTCCAGGACCGACACTACAGCCCAGCGAGGGTCTGATCTCAGATTGCGAGCAGCTGGTGTGTGGCAGGAGCCTTGGAGAGCACATCGCCCCCCTCCGAAGGTCCCCTCAGCCAAATACACCCAAAACCACAGCACAGACCGATGCAACACCTTCATGTGTCCCTGCGGGCTTTCCTCCCCTCCCCGTCCTTTCCCCAGTCGCATCTCAACTCGCAAAGGTCTTTCTGCAGAATATCAGTGCCAGGTCACGTACGTCACAGGTCTGGCTCGTGTCTCGTGGCAGGGACCGTGCTGGCACGGCTGTGCCTGTGGGCTGCTGGAGAGGGACATGGGGGTAACCAAAACACAGTCTCCCTCCCCCTCCAGGACATGGAGGGTGAACCAAGCGGGGGGTGAACAGAAGGAGGACCTCACGACTCGCGGTACTGCTGGAGGTCACTGCCGTGGGCTCCTCGGGCTGAGCGGGGCCAGCGGAGCCTCCCGGCTTAGGGGGATGCTCTTCCTCCTGCAGGATGCCTGGAGCGATGCCAAGGGGCAGCTCCACATGGACTCGCAGCAGGACTACCAGCTCCTCGGGGCTCGGAAGGCTCCCGAGGGGCTCTACCTCCTCTTCAGAAGAGCCTTCAGCACCTGTGACCCCAAGGACTACCTTATAGAGGTATGGCATCGCCCTCACCCCGCTATAGCGCTCCCCATCCCTGTCCCAACCCCGTCCCAGCCCCAGGGCACCAAGCTGGGCTCCAAACCCCCACCTGCATGGCTCTGCTTGGCCGGTGTTCTGTTTTGGGGACAGCATCAGGCGTTTGTGCTGTCTAGGGCAGAAAGGAAGCATGCTACAGATCTCAGCCCTGGGACATGAGTAATGTTTGGCACAATCTATTCACAATCCCTTATAAACCTCTATAAAGTGTAGATTTTAGCTCGTTTGCATCATCCACTCCTGTTAAGCGTGTGTTAGCTCTATATAAATACCCTCCTGCATCACTCCAGTTTGCAGTCTGGAGCCAACTGTTTGGGGTGTTACAAAGAGGTGTTGGTGGTGTTCAACAGGAGGCAAAGAGGAGGGTTTTGGCAGGAGCCAGAGCAAAGGGACCGCAAATAGAGTCACTGCAGCGTGCTCGTGTGTGGTTCGGTCAGGTCTCTCTGGGTCTGTATTCGCCGCTCTGCTATGAGAGGGGATTGGGGGAAATCTTCCCAGTGGGGATGTTGAAGGGCTTTGGGGTCTCAGCCACGCACTCTGGGAGCCGGCACGAATCGGCACAATGCTGTTTCAGATGAAAGCCTTTGCTGGGCAGGATATTTTAAAGCCAACGTGGGCACAGAGCATCTTTGAGTTTTTGTTGCTAGTTTTCAAATCTCGTCTTGCGGTGAGAAATGTCTACTGTCTGCCAAAACATGGAGAGCCCTGGAGGGAAAAAAAAACCTCTGTGTGAACTGGGAAAAGACTTGCAGGTCTTTCTTCTCTGATCCTTTAAGAGAAAATTATCCTCTTTTCCTTTCTTCCTTATCTCCTGTCCAGAGCTCACTGGGTTCAGCAGCACCTTCCTTACTTGCAGTAGACATTCAGCAAAGCCTCTCTTGGTATCCCCCAACAGAACCTGAGTGAAAGGGAGGATTTCAGGAACAAGCCTTGTTCCTCCCCGGGCTGCTGCCCACGGCCATTGCTGTGGCTGGGCTGTGGGGTGGGATGAGCCTGGAACCGACGTGGCCGTCCCAGCCTGGAGCTCAGGAGGGAAGAGGGGCTAAGAAAGAGCAGAGAGGAGATACCCTTACAGAAGCGATGCTGTCTAGGGAAAATTTTTCAGAGTCTCCCAACTGGTAGGGAATCCTCTGTGATCACATCAGCCAAAGAAATGCCCCTAAACCTACAGTCTTTCTGGGAGAGCCCAGCAAAGCGAGTTACTGGTGAAGTCAGGGTGGTTTCCCATCTGGGGAGGGGTCCAAGCCCACTCCTGGATTCATACCACTGATACTGGTGCTAATAGTCCATGTGTGCTTCAGCTGCATGAAAAAACAGCTGATAGACTTTGCTCTCACTTTAGGATGGCACCGTGCACCTTATCTACGGGATCCTGGAGAAACCGGTCCACTCCCTCCAAGCCATCAACATCTCTGCCATCCACAGGGGACTGCAGAGGGTTCAGCTGCTAAAGCCCAACATCACCATCCCTGAATTGCCCAGCGACACGAAGACCATGGAGATAACAGCCCCCGACATTGTCATTCCCAGCCAGGAGACAACCTACTGGTGTTACATGGCAGAGCTCCCAGCCGGCTTCCCCAAACATCACATCATCATGGTAAGAGGCAGGAGAAGAGGGTTGCTTTCCCTGGTCCAGATCAGCACTCACGTTCACCTTCAGCCATTCTGCAAAGTCCACCTCTTCCCTGCCCTTTCACAGGGAGGCTTTCAGACCCACACGTCTTCCCCAACACGGTACCAAAACATCTCCCAGAGCCATCCCACCAGCCAGTAGCATCCTCACGTCTCCTAGAAAACCCGAAGTCAGACGTTTCTCAGCAGAAGGTTGCAGGGTGGTGACTTTGCACAATGAGAAGGTACCAGGGCAAGCTCCCATGCAGAGCTGACCCTCTGCGGAAGGCAGAGCTGTAGCCATCGAGGACAGACCCATGGCAGGATTATGGCACACAATGAGCCATGAGGAATACATAAACGTGGGAAACAGAGGAACAGGGCTGGCAAGAGTGGGGCAAAGCGAGCCAGGATATGAACTGGCTTCTAAAAGATTAGGAATACTCAAAAAAAAAAAAAAGGGGTACAGACATAAATGCAACTTGTGTGCGCTGCCCCGATGCGTCGCACCCGCTTGGGTCACCTCCCGCAAAGGAGAGGCAGAAGCCTGCAGGCAGCCCAGTGCAGGGAAAGGCAGACGTAACGCCTGTCTGACCGCCCGTCACGAGCCGCACGGCCCCGGCAGGCGCGGAGGTGGCTCGGCAGATGACCCGGCACACCCAGAGCCAAAAACACACACCGGGGAGAGGGAAAACCTGACACAGGAGCCGAAGCGAGCGCTTAGCGATTTAGAGGGGAGAGACGGCGTTGCAAAGGAAAACTCAGAAGGAGGGTTTTCTCTCCAACAGATGGTGCGAAATGAATCATCTGTGTGTAAGTAAAAAGTGCGTAACTCCTGATACTTTCCCGCTGCTGCAGATCATTTCTACAGCTGGCGCTTTTAGCCAGAGCCGTTCCTCAGGCTCATTTGAAGTCACTCTTTCTACCCCAAATCCCCCTCCCGGTGCCCCAAGCAGCTGTTGACTGGGAACAAAACCCAATAGCTGCAGGCAGAGCTACCGCAATGTGGCCAGGACCCTCTTTAGAAAAAAAACAATGTCCCCAGAGTCACTCACGCCCTGCAAAACTGTCAAAGGACTCGGTCATCACAAAGCAGACCAAGATCATCTGCTGATCAGGTGCATCTGTCACTGGAGAAGGGATGAGATGTTTCTCTATGGGTTCTGGTGGACTCTGCGTTGGTCCCAAAGCCAACCAAGAGCTCTTGGCCCTTGGTGCCTCATGCCCAGAGCAACCTTCCCTCCCCATCACGTAGCAGAAACCATCTCCCATTCAGTAACGCATAGCAGACATACCTGCCTTGGGCCCCTGCAGATGGGCTCTCAGCAAATGGTCTTAATGTGTCCTCCTTCTTGGGTGCTGCTTTGCAGTACGAGCCAGTGATCACTGTGGGCAACGAGGCCCTGGTCCACCACATGGAAGTCTTCCAGTGCGCTGCTGAGTTTGACAGCTTCCCCCATTACAACGGGCCCTGCGACTCCAAGATGAAGCCAGACCGGCTCAACTACTGCAGGCACGTGCTCGCAGCGTGGGCCATGGGAGCACAGGTGGGTGCGAGACGGGACCCACCAACCTGGGTGAAAGCTTTGCTCCTGGGCGCTTTCCTGCTGCCTCCCAACCCTTCCCGATGCCATCTTGGGATTGTCCCATGTAGGCTGTCCCAACCCCCGTCTCTGCTGAGATCTGTGTCTACCCCTGTCTGAGCTCCCCCAAGATGTTTCTGAGTGTCCACCTCACCCCAGCCCACCTCCTCGGTGCCATAGATCAGTGTGATGCCCCTACTCAGTGTTTATGCCATTGCATGTGCATGCCAGCATGGGAGAAGCCTTTGGAAGCAAGACCAGACCACCAAGCACAATCAAAAGCACAAGTCATGTCCCTCAGCCCATGGTGGGGGTCAGGATTATGCCCAGAAATTTCCCTTAGGCTTCCCAAGGCATTTCAGCCTTGTCCCCAGGAAAACCACCCCACCACTCCCTTAACACTCCCTTTCTTTCCAGGCTTTCTACTACCCTGAAGAAGCAGGTCTTGCCTTTGGTGGCCCAGGCTCCTCCAGATATTTGCGCCTCGAGATCCATTACCACAATCCCCTGGTGTTCAAAGGTGAGTGGGTGCGTGGGGACGCCCCATACCTCCCCAGAGAAGCACTGGCAGGAGAGCTGGGTAAACACCAGGGATTGCCAGCCTGCTAGGGAGGGCTTCATACAGAAGAAAACTTGGCTGAAATCATAGCCCTGTTTGCAACTTTCTGGAGACCTCATGGTCCAGAGCTGCACTAGCGGGAGGAACACATTAAATCCTCACCGTGCTGCTGCCTTTCTGCTCTCAGTGAAGTCATCCTCACCAGAGGCTGGACCCCATCCCTGCCCAGTGGTGGGGAGGGATGCTGAGGGAAGGGGAGCCTGGCTGAGCCCGCCACCCCCCAGGCAGAAAGCTGCCCCTACACGTTGTTCCTACAGGGCAGCGCTCAAAGGCACCACCATTATTAAGCTGGGCTATCACAGGGTGTCCCCCAGTTTCTGTGCAAGGTGGTGGTGGTGGGTCCGAGCTCAGAGCCAAGAGCAACAGCAGCGCTGAAGTCGCCAGAGAGACAGCACCAGCACCAGCACCAGCCTGGCTGGGGATGGGGGAATTTAGATGTTGTTTTACTGGTACTCCTGCTTTGATAACATTGTCAGGAGACACATTTGAAAAAAAAAAAAAACAGGATGCCAAACAAGCCAGTTTCTTCATTAACATAAAAACAAGTAGCTTCTTGACTACCCAAGTATATTTTTAGGAGACCAGAGCATATGTACTGTAGATCAATCATAGCACATTTGGCAACCCGAGAAGAAACACGTCTATAAATACGGAGCTCACGTCTTTCATAATTTATCTGCTTTTGCGTGTTAACCAATAGTGTCCCCCCCCCGTTATTCTTATCCCTGGGTGGGCTCCAGCCCAGATACAGGCAGTTCAAAGCCGGCCCGAATCCCTCCTGACCTACTGAACCTGCCCTTTGCCTTTGCCTTCAAAGCTGGGTGGGAAATGGGGGCCAGAGCTCCACTTTGCATTTCATTGCCTCTACCTGCCCCATGGTCAGCATCTGCCCCGGGCACACCACGGACACAGGGTCTTCTCCAGCTCCCACCAGCTCCTTGGCAGGAGGTTAAATGGAGCAATCTCAAATGCAAGAGAGACCAGAAGCTTTTTCATGCAAGGAGTACTTGCTCCATATGCATCGCTCCTCCTGCCGGGCACCCAATAACAGCACGGCCTTAGTTTTTTGGATGTATCAGCTAAAGACGCAATGAGCCCTACATCTGAGGGAGTTCTCCAAAGCACCCCATGGTCTGTCCTCCTGCTTTGGGCTCTCCGAAGGCACTACTTACCTCTCTTGGGAGCAATTCAACCTCAGGTCGGTGACCTCTCTAGGGGACCAGGTATGTGTTTGGGGCCGCTCAGTAAAGGCTTGCATGAAAATAGCTAGGATTTTAAAACATTAAGACCTGCACACATGACGAAAGCTGCGAGTGAGAGGCTGGAGCACCTCTCCCCACACCCACTGCAGCACAGCGTCATTTTTCACGCCTGACCTTGTCCCAGCAGCTGTCACCTCTCCCACGGTGACTTCCAGCCTCGTCCTCTCGCCTGCCAGGTCGCCGCGACTCCTCGGGAATCCGCCTTTACTTCACGGCCACCCTGCGACGCTACGACGCCGGCATCATGGAGCTGGGCTTGGTGTACACGCCGGTGATGGCCATTCCCCCGGGCGAGGATGCTTTCATCCTCACAGGGTATTGCACCGACAAATGCACCCAACTGGTGAGTGCCCATCCTCTCCGCCCCGGCTCCACCTCGGAGAAGAGAGGTTGCAAACGCCTTTTCCCAGGTCCCAGGCAGCAGTGATACAGCACCGAGCTCCGGTCTCCCCATTCCCAGTTTTAAACTCCCTGAACCCCTTACCACGAGGTTGTGCTGGAAAGAAAAAACAATCTGCCGTGTACAACAAACAGCGAGCAGCTGGTTGGGATGCGCTG
This sequence comes from Anarhynchus alexandrinus, assembly GCA_008711295.1. Classification (NCBI taxonomy): domain Eukaryota; kingdom Metazoa; phylum Chordata; class Aves; order Charadriiformes; family Charadriidae; genus Anarhynchus; species Anarhynchus alexandrinus. The sequence goes on from VUYV01000038.1 coordinate 3,082,878, forward strand.
AATCCCCCTCGAAGCCGCTCTCCCGGGGCGCCATCTGCTCCGGCTCCCCGGGGTACCATTCCCATAAATCTCACTGCCGAGCCGGCCGTGCCCCGGCGGTGCTTTCCCCCAGGGAGGCGGGAAGATTGGCCTCTGCTTCCAAGGAGCTTGCCAAGAGCTCTCTCAAGCATGGTTTCAAAATGCCCACTTTGCTCTCAAGGAAGTTTTAGTGGATATTTTTGTAGGGCCTACCCAAAAGGAATCATTTGCGCCACCACTAACGAATGCGAGGAAGCAAGCAGCGCCTGGCTCAGCTGCTCCCGCTGACTTAGGGCACGGCAGCGCATAAGTTGGTTTCGGCCGCAGACCGAGCGTCTGTCCCTCTGCGGGGAGCTCGCTCCTACGCTGCTCCAAGGGCACAGCGATCCCCGCACCCCCCGGGCGGGAGCCAGCACGGGGATGGCCGGTCCCCAGCGCGCAGCGAAGGGGATGCGCGGGAGGGGAGAGGGACGGGGTTGGGCAAAGGGCTTGAGCCATCCTTCCCCCAGGCGCTGCCCGCTGCCGGCATCCGCATCTTCGCCTCCCAGCTCCACACTCACCTGGCAGGAAGAAAAGTGGTGACAGTGCTGTCGCGGGACGGGAGGGAGCGGCAGGTTGTGAACGCCGACGGTCACTACAGCCCTCACTTCCAGGTACGGGGGTCCGCAGGGGCAGCGGGGGGGGTCCCGGCTGGATGTGACCCATGGGGCTGCTGTCCCGGGCGCAGAGCCACGGCGTTGCTCTGACACGGCGCCTTTCCTTCCCTCCCAGGAGATCCGCATGCTGAAGGAGGTGGTCGCCGTTTTTCCGGTGAGTGGCTCCAAAAACCGTGGTGGCTTCCAAATAGCGCAAGCCCTACCCCTGACCCCGTGAGCCCCGAGACCCCTCTCTCTCCTTTATGCCACCTCATCCCCTCCGCCGCCGGCAGCCCCTGCCCACGCACCGGCACCCGCTGCCATCTGGGAACCTCCCGGGGGGGCTGCGGGAGGATGCGCTCCCCCCGGTCCCTGGGTCATATCTGCCACCTCCGCGCAGATGCCTTGGGGACATCAGGGCTCATCTTATATGGCAGAAAACCAGTGTGTGGGCAACCGAACCGTGCCGGGAGCTAAATTAAGCATCTAATTTAGCCGGGCTTCCTCTAGCAGAGGGAGGCTCCTCGGGGGGTGAGGGCGAACCGTGCGTGCACTGGAGGTGCCCCCTCCCTCCTTGTTCGATGGAAGTGAACGCAGTGGGAGCGGGTGGTAAAACAGAGGCTGAGCGTGTCCCGGGGCCGTACGGGCGAGGAAGGACCCGGCTGCAAAGCGGAGGGCACCTCCGGGAGCCGTCGTGCCCCAAGAGGCTGCTCAAAAGCCGCAGGACCCGTTGAAACCATTCCCAGGGCTGTGCTCCGCAGTGTCCCCGCGGGCCCCAGCACCGACCGCGGAGGGGGAGGCAGTTGTGCCATCAAGTTGGCTATAGGTTTGGCAATTCAAATTGTTTCCTAAGTGCATTCTTTTTTTAGGTGCTTCAGCCCTGCAGAAATTCTTAGAAAGTGAGGAAAGTAGGAAACACCATCCCCGGGGTACAGCCCGAGGGAATTTCCCCACGGGACGCAAGTTTAGCAACTGGTCCTGCAGACCTTGGGGCTGGTGGGGAAAACAGACTGTCCCCGGGCTGGCACCGCTACAGGGAACATCTGCTACGATACAAACTCCCCGATCCCAAATTTGCTGATGGGAAAGGGGAAACTCTGTGCTCTCACACCTCCACGTGTCCGTGTTTGAACCTCCCCCTCCTTCCCGCTCCAGGGTGACGAACTCATCACCACCTGCACATACAACACGGAGGACCGGAGCCGAGCCACCGTGGTGAGTGCGGGGGCCTGGGGCTGGCCGGGGTGCGCACCCTGGGGCTGGGGGCACCCCACGAAGTGGGCACCTGCCTGAACCCACACTAAATCACAGCCAGAAACCAGAGGGAGGGCGGTAAAGACGCGAGCCCGCAAGGCTCTGCTGTCTGCGACGGGGATGTTAAGGTGCTAATTGAGAAGTAGCACGTGTCACTCTACTTCCCATCACAAACTGCTCCACCGGGGATTAATTGTAATTAAAGAGAAGTGGCGGGTTTTTGACAGTGCATGTTATTTTCTTACATAGGCAGCAAAAAAAAAAAAAAAAAGAGCCTGTCAGAGGTACCATCAACAGGGACAAAACTAAATATAGCGGAGGGATTATAGGAAATCTGCATTTTAATGTAAACCACACGATCTAGCCTGAAACTCTGTCCTTGCATAAAGGGTGGATGGGAAGATGAGCAGAGTGCGGCCCATCCCACGCACCTGAAGGGTTGCATATATATATACATATATATGTGTGTGTGTGCACATAGAGGTGTGAGCTTTGTGCCTTTGCAGCCCCTCTGCCCGCTGCCAGCAGGTCTGTGTCTGTGCCGTAGGGCGGGTTTGGCATCCTGGAGGAGATGTGCGTGAACTACGTGCACTACTACCCCCAGACGCAGCTGGAGCTGTGCAAAAGCGCTGTGGATCCGGGCTACCTGCACCGATACTTCAACCTCGTGAACAGGTACAGAGCCCCTGCACAGAGGGCTGGAGCCCCTCTGCTGGGAGGACAGGCTGGGAGAGTTGGGGGGGTTCAGCCTGGAGAAGAGAAGGCTCCAGGGAGACCTCAGAGCCCCTTCCAGTGCCTAAAGGGGCTCCAGGAGAGCTGGGGAGGGACTTTTTACTGGGGCATGGAGTGATAGGACGAGGGGGAATGGCTTCAAACTGGCAGAGGGGAGATTTAGATTAGATATCAGGAAGAAATGTTTCCCTGTGAGGGTGGTGAGCCCCTGGCGCAGGTTGCCCCGAGAAGCTGTGGCTGCCCCATCCCTGGAGGTGTTCAAGGCCAGGTTGGACGGGGCTTGGAGCAACCTGGGCTGGTGGGAGGTGTCCCTGCCCAGGGCAGGGGGGTGGACTAGATGGTCTTCAAGGTCCCTTCCAACCCAAACCATTCTATGATTCCATGATTTAAGGATGGCTGTGCAGTAAGAACCACCAGGAAGGGAGAGCATTCCCAGGGAGGGACTTCCCGGGAAGAGTCAGTACACGGCTAAAGACTTATGTGCAAAATACTTCTTATAACCCAAGGCAGGCACCGAGCGTCCCTGCCAGAGAAGCAGGCTGCAGCCCATTCACCCATGGTGAGAGGGGCGAGATGCTGACCTTGCACAGGGTGTCCTCCTCCCGGGCAGTCCGGATGGCCCCAAACCTTCCATGCTCCCAGCGCAGACTTCGGAGCCGTTCCAGGCTGGGCTTTAGGCAGGGAGGAATTAGACACATCCAGCGCTGAAAGGGGACAGCGTTGCTGCGTTTCAGTGTGCCATTTCTCCTGCCGCAGGTTTAACGATGAGGAGGTCTGCACGTGCCCGCAGGTCTCTGTCCCACAGCAGTTTTTCTCCGTCCCTTGGAACGCGTTCAACCGAGACGTGCTGAAATCCCTCTACGGCTTCGCTCCCATCTCGATGCACTGCAACAAATCCTCAGCCGTCCGGTTCCCGGTAGGTACAGCTTCACAACCAAAGATTCACAGCAAAACTCCCGGCTGTAGGCGGAAAAGCAGCCCGGGGGAGCTGTGCCGCAGGGTGACCCCGATGAGACGGGTCAGGTCTCCGGTGCTCAGGATGCGGCTGTGCCCGGCGGGCGCAGGGCAGGGAGCCGGAGCTGCCCGGGGCACCCCGGTGTCAGCAGGACACCGAGCCCAGCCCAAACCCGGTGTTTAGAACAACACGGCACGAGCCCGCCGTGGGTGTGCTCGGCCGGACTCAATTAGGAGCTGCATTTGCATAAAGTGATTTTGAAGGCTGCTTTTGCGGAGCGTTAAAGCAGGACTAGCTCCAGAGCCCAGGAGAGACGTGAGGTGGGTTTTAGGATTTTGGCGAGTAACGTCAGGTCCCAGCGGAGCGAGCTCATTACGCGCGGCATCTGTGCAGTCTCCGAACGCGGCGATCCAGCAAAACGTGAAGGATAAAGGGCCGTGAGATCTTTAAAGAAAAAAACACACCCAGCCATGACGGTCATGATGATGAAGATTTAAAACCACTGATGGTCCCCATCACCATCAGCTCCCAACACTGTTAATCAGTGCAATAAACTCACACAATACGTTATCTCTGGATCCAGCAATACCCACAGTAGTGCTGGAGGATGCCAAGCTGATTGCAGGGAAGACCACCAACTTTCTGCCCCGGTAAAACCCCTTTAGCAAAGTCTGCTCTGGAGGGGGCAGAAGCCTTCCCAGTTCCCTGGAACTGGAGACGCAGCACCTCTCGGCCACGCAGAGCCCGGCTGCGGGGACAGAAGTGACCCAGAAGTTTTGTGCAGCAGCAGAATTATGAATTAAGCCTCTTAATTACGGCCCAGGCAACTCTCTTGATTTCAGTGGGGTCTGGGGGGCGGCCGGGAAGAGACTCGAGCGGAGCAGAACCGGCGCTGGCACAAAGTGGGTCACGAGCATCGCAGCGAGGGCGAAGGAGCCGAGCTGCCCCTCCTGCTCCGCTGGTGTTTTCAGAGCGAGCCCGATTTTAAGACATCTCATTTATTCCACGCTGTTTCTGCCAAAATAAAAGCACCAGCTTCTAATTAAGCTCGTGTTTTTGCAGTGCAGCGATCCCAAACCTGACGAGCTTTCTGGAAGGACTGAGTGCTGTTAATTACTGAGCAAAATCTCAAGGTAACATTTGTGAGCGGCTACGGGGATGTGGCTGTCCCCGAGTCCCCTGCACCTGCGAGGGCTCGCAGTGAACTCTCAATACTCTCTACGTTCAATTTTCCATTCAAAAGCACCGAAAACAACTACTGAGACACTCCAAATGCCTTTGATCTACCGCAAAAGCAAAGCAGGGTGCTGGCGAGGCGCAGGCGCAGGGTTTGGGACATGTCAGCAGCCCAGACCGCTGCAGCAGATGGGCTCAGGGCTGGGGATCAGCGCTGGAGCAGGAGAGCCCTAAACATGCCTAACTGTGCTCTCGAGCCACAGGGAATGGAATTTCTGGTGAGACCCCACCTGGAGTACTGTGTCCAGCTCTGGAGGCCCAACATAGGAAAGCCACGGACCTGTTGGAGCGGGGCCGGAGGAGGCCACAAAGATGCTGCGAGGGCTGGAGCACCTCTCCTATGAGGAGAGGCTGAGAGAGTTGGGGGGGTTCAGCCTGGAGAAGAGAAGGCTCCGGGGAGACCTTAGAGCCCCTTCCAGTGCCTAAAGGGGCTACAGGAGAGCTGGGGAGGGAGTTATTACAAGGGCAAGGAGTGATAGGACGAGGGGGAATGGCTTCAAACTGAAAGAGGGGAGATTTAGATTAGATATTAGGAAGAAATTCTTGACTGTGAGGGCGGTGAGCCCCTGGCGCAGGTTGCCCAGAGAAGCTGTGGCTGCCCCATCCCTGGAGGTGTTCAAGGCCAGGTTGGACGGGGCTTGGAGCAACCTGGTCTGGTGGGAGGTGTCCCTGCCCAGGGCAGGGGGGGTGGAACTGGCTGATCCTCAAGGTCTCTTCCAACCCAAACCATTCTATGATTCTATGATTCTCCAGCTGGTGCTCCCCTGCAATGCTGTCCCCTCTCTGGTCATTCCCTGTGTGAGTGGTGCCTCCATCCACCTCCACTTTTCCCCGGGGTTTTCCTGGTGCCGGAGCAGGCTCTGGCCCGTTTTGCTTGACATACTGCAAGGAATTTCATCTGAAAACACAAACTCAACCTTCATCTTCCTGCTGATGACTCACAGCTCTACCTCTCCTCTCCAGACCTCCCTCCTCCTGCTCACGCTGCCGCTCAGCCTCTCGCTGACGTTTCCGCGTGAGCGCGCAGCCGGCAGCCAAACCGCAGCATCACCGACCCCCAGCTCAGCCCAGACCGAGCCCCCCTCTGCCCTCGCAGCCCCTGCCCGTGTCTCACCCGGCCGCCAACCTGCACCAACAAGTCACGTCTGAGCGAGGTCCTGCCCGGCGGGCTCAGCCCTCGGCGCTCTCTGAACCCGGCAGGTTGCTCCTGGCAGGGAGCATCCTCAGGACAAGGTTCCTGGGGATTTTGGCCTGGCCATGGTCACCTTGAGCCCCGATGGCTGTGACAGCCCTTTCCCGGGCTCATCCAGGCGGCTGCATCCCTCCCGTTTCGCAGCATCTGCACATGAAATCTGTCCTGGCACGCTCCGAGCGTCGCCTCCAACCAACCTGCCTGCCAATACCTGGTGGAGAGCGTTTTTCAGGGCTGGGCTGAGAGCACGGTGGGTCGGTGGGAGTCCCTGGTTGGAGTCACCTCCATCTGATTTGGTGGGTAACAGTTTTTGGGGTGGAAACTTCCGGAGTGTGGTGAGTTGTGGTGCACCGCAGATGTCTGCGCCGCTACGGGGATGCGTAGGTGCTTCTGCAATACAAATAATTAGTAATGTCTCATAAGAAAACATCCTGGTTTGGGCTAAAAACACTTCAAATATTAAAGATAATTTCATTTTTACAAGTAGGGAGAAACACGGAGCCTCCAAGTACCCGAAAACCCGACTTGGTCTGACGGTGCCGATCTCTCTTGCAGGGCGAGTGGGAGAAGCAGCCGCTTCCCACCATCACCGAGCGGCTGCGGGAGCCCGTCCCTCGCTGCCCGCCCGCCCCCGGACCTCGGCCTGCTGCCCCCGTCCCCCTCAACCTGGGCGAGCTCAGGAGGGACTGACGCGACGCCCGCTCCTTCCATCGAAAAGAAGCACCTCCAGGCAGGAGCATCCACGGGGAACGTTGTCCTCTTGCTCCCCCGGCATCCCTGCCCGCACAGCGCCGCCGGCCGGTGCCCTGGCCCCTGGCTCTGGAGGAGGTTAGGGCTCACAAATTAGAGTTCAGAAAGTACTCTGGAGCTGGAAAGCGCTATATTTAGTGAGTTATTAGCAATCCCGGCTCTGAGTAATGCTGCTTTCCGCCCCCAGAATAATAACGTGGAGGTTTGCTATTGTGCCGAACCCAGCGCGGCCCCGGGGAGGAGCAGGGGGAGAAGCCTGTTTTCCCGCAGAGAAACTGAGGCACGGAGCGAAGACCTGCGTGGGAGCAGCGTACAAACCTTCCCCAGAGCCTCACGGTCCCGTCTAGCTCGGGGAGGCTCCGTGGGCGCTCTCCCACGCCGGCACCCTCGGCGGGGATGGAGGGAGGGAGGGAGGGAGGAAGGGAGGGAGGGAAGGATGCCGCGACGCCCACCCGGCGCTCGCCTCCCCGCTGCAGGGACTGCGGCTCCCCGCCGCGCTCCTCCTCCCGCTCCCCCGCGCTGGGGATTATTCGTCTTGATGCCACCAGATGCCAATGGCCGGGAACAAATGATACCTCTGTGATGTTGTTTAGAAAGGGAGAGGGATGATGGGGAGGAACAAGGAAGGGGNAAATAATTGGGTTTTTGCTGCTGAGCTCTGAAGGGAAAATAGTCAGGAGGAGCCGAGGAAAGGCTGGCGGAGCTGCAGGAGAGCCCGTCGGTCCCAGCCAGGCGCCCACCCCTTGCTGCCCTGGGGGGGGTGGGATGCGGGGCAGCGCGGCAGCCGAAACCTGCCCCCCCCCTCCCCGGACCCCTTGGGTTCAAGGAAAAATCTCAGGTCGGAGCACTGCGGATCAGAAAGGCTTTTTTGAAGCGAAACATTATCTTTGCAGCAGATCCCCGGCTGAGCAGGGGGGCAGTGGTCTCCTCGCACCTCTTCCCCTTTAGCAGCTCCCTCATTTGTTCCCAGGACAAACGGACAGGACTGCGGCCACCCCTTCCTCTGCCCTCCTCCTGGGCAGCCTCGGGGAGTGCAAACACCTCCTATTCAGAGCAAAATTCATCCCAATCTCGTTTTTTCATGTTTCCAGTAAAACCAAAGCATTTGAGAGTTCAAACTCTTGCCCATGGCGCCTGTTGCACGAGGCTAAGGAACCGAAATCAGCTCTGAAGAGGGCATAAACCAAGCAAAACCTGCTCAAGGGAAATAAAGAGAAAAGCAAACGCAGTGTGATTATTTCTTCAGGCGGATGAAGGCTTCAGCAGCGATCAGACCCTTGCTGCACTGCTGAAGATGGAGCCCAGCAAGGGGACCAGAGCAAGGGACGATTATGGGGACGGGCTGGGAGCAGCTGCCCCTTCCCCTCCGCAGTGTGGGGGGGGGGGGGTTCATGTGATGAAAAACCTTCCCCGATGCCCCCGAGACGGGCTCTGCGCTGGCGGAGGCTGCGGGGCTGGCAGCACGCAGCGCAGCCTCGGCGTGCATCGCCCTCTCCGGCGGGAACTAAAAGGAGCCACCTCCAAGGTGACCTTCGGGAAGATGCCAGCAGAGCAGACGGGACCGCGGAGCCGCCGGCGGCCGCACAGGGGGGGCCAAGGGCAGCCCTGGTGTCAGCGCCCCGGTCAGTGAGCTTACACCACAGCGCTGAGCTGGTCCTGCCCGTACGGGAACAGCCCAGAGGATGCACAAACACAAACCGTACCGGCACAGCAGCCGTGGACCAAAACGTTCATCACACTCCTTTTCCTTCTCCAAATTCAGAGGCTCCACACGCAGCAAGGACCCAGACTCCAAGGGAACTTGCCTTCGGGAGCTTCTTTTATTCTCTGGGGCACAACACGAGAATCCCTCCCCAGTTAAGCATCATGGGGCCGCACGGCACCACCGTGTTTTCCTCGTTTCAAACCCAGGGCCGGCGCAGGCGGGCAGCACTCCCTGGGCACCCACGTGCTCCCACTGCCGCGGCTAAAAACTGGGACGGGTCTTTATTCTCACCCTCCCACAAACGGCCAGGGTCATCCTTCAGGGCTGGGGAGGACCGACCCTCCCCGCCTTCCGCACAGCCGTCACGCACTGAGACACCACTTGAGCACCGCCAACAAAATCGAAGCGGGCACTGAACGTTTCGCACCCTATGTGGATTTTTTAAAGGGCCTTAGGTGCCAATTACCACTGAAGGCAACAGAAGTCGGTGCTTAAACTCCCTCTGAACTTTGGAGCCACACGGAAGCATTTTGCCAATGCAGGACCTGAAGGTTCAGCTGTGAGTGGGATGAGATGGGATGGAGGGACGAACCTGTGCTTGCAGAGATGGGAAGAACATGCCTGGAAACCCCCTGGGTAAAGCCAACGATTTCAGGGTGCAGAAGAGCGCTGCAGTGGGCAGAGCATCCACGGTGTGAGCCCGGGCAATGCCCAGGGCCTCCTGCCCCTTCCCTCCGTGGCCCCCATGAGCGCTCCCACCCCAGCACCATGTCCCCGGGCACAGCCAGTACGAGGTGACACCCGCCAGAGCAGGGACAGACGCAGCAAGGGACCGGAGAGACGGCAGGTTTGGAGGCTACAGCTGTTATTAACACCAGAGTTAGTTTAAAAAATTCATTTCCAGGCAGCGTGAAACTACATTTTGGGGGAAAGAGTTTCCAGCAAAGTAAAAAATTGAAACCACTCCATTTGCAGTCGAGCAAAACACTGTTTTCAGGCCAATTAACCCATGGAAAAGAATTATTGCTGTAGTTGTACTGCTTCATTTAGAAAACACAGGAACAAAATCTTTGGACTTTTTGGAATCTCTTCCTCGTCTTCCCCTCTAATTTGACCCAAATTTCCTGGAAGAGCTTGCTGCAGACTTTTGCCCGGCTCTCCCAGCAGACCCTGGAGCCAGCTGGGGCACCCGGGGGCTGGGAATTCAGCCGGCAGCTCCTAATGGCATCTTCCCTTTCCCCATCCCAGCGTCCGCAGCACCCGCTCGCCGGCCCCGCGCTGCCGCGCTCTCAGTAAAAGCCCTTCACTCGCTTGTTGTCCGGGTCGAACGGGGACTTGGTGTGTGCTTGGGCAGGGTAGGTCACCCCCATCCGCTCCAGCTTGTAGCTGCCGCTCTTCACGAAATCCAACGAGACCTGCAAGGCAGAGCCACGGCGAAAGCCCCGTTAGGCGCTGCGAGGCACCGGTGGGACACCAGCCCCCTGCCACCGACCCAGCTCCACCACTGGGCAAACCCCCACAGCACCCCCCAGGGAGGTTTTCCATAAAAAAATCTGGCTCTGCCACCCCAGGAGGATGCACGGAGAGGACGAAAATAGATTTTTAAAAGCATTCAGCTAAAAAAAAATAAAATTAAAAGAATGCAGTATTTAAATTTTTTTGGAGGTGCTTCTTTTTTTCCTCCCCCTGTGGATTTTTTCAGTGCCACCCAGCCCAAGGGGCACCGCCAGCCCGGCTGTGGCAGCTCGTTGCCAGAGGGGCCAGGGCAGGCAGGCTGCGTGCGGGGATGGCGCACCCCAACGGGGTCAGCCCTGGCTGTCGGAGGGGACCGCGGTGGCAGCCGGGATGTCATCGCTTGTTGTGACGAGCGTGAGCTGTCCCCTCCGCCTGCGAGGGTCACCCAGTGCCAGGCAGCGCCGGCGGCTGAGCCGCTCGGAAGGGCTGGAGACTCTCAATCCCGGTGTGTTTTCATCACCTGGATGTTGTCAGCGATTCAGCAAAACCCAGCATTTTTGTGTGTCTCCTCTCTGCCTCACCCCTTACACCTCTTCTGCTCCTCTGACTCTTTAGCCCCGATGCCACAGGGACAGCCCCATCCTGGATCCCCCTTCCCAGAGCCGTGGAGCATCACACCCAGTCGCTGCAGGGCCGTATCCACGGGAAGCAAAATAAAGGGCCACAGGCAACACAGCGCCCCGCTGCCGGGGAGCTGGGAAGAATCTTATGAGGGAAGAAGTCTTATGAGGGACGACTGAGGGAACTGGGGGTGTTCAGCCTGGAGAAGAGGAGGCTGAGGGGAGACCTTCTCGCTCTCTACAACTACCTGACAGGAGGTTGTAGAGAGGTGGGGGTTGACCTCTTCTCCCTTGTGACAAGTGATGGGACGAGAGGAGATGGGTTCAAGTTATGCCAGGGGAGGTTTAGATTGGATATTAGGAAAATTTTTTTTCACTGAAAGGGTTATCAAACATGGGAACAGGCTGCCCAGGGAGGGGGTGGATTCGCCATCCCTGGAGGTGTTTAAAAAAAGGGTAGACGGGGTACTTAGGGACATGATTTAGAAGTGGTTTTGTCAGGTTAGGTTAATGGTCGGACTTGGTGATCTTAAAGGTCCCTTCCAACCTCAGCGATTCTGTGATTCCGTGATTCTAAGAGGGGAGCTCTGTGTGCTCTCCTCCAAGGGCTCAGGGTTGGTGTGGGGTCTGAGTCCAGCACCAAGACCTGATGGGGACAGCACGGGGCAGGGTCCCGGTGCAGATCCCCCGAGGGACCTGTCCTCCCCGCACAGCAAAGTTCCCCCCTCCTTCCGCAATTACTGCCTAAGCCAAGCGGGAGTTATCCCTGGGAGCGGGGAGATGAGGGCTGCACGTTAACATCTGCTTAACGAGCGCTGCTTCCCAGCTGCAGCCAGCCGGAGCGGCCAGGCAGAGGAGCTGGCAGGGCTGGGGACCCCATGGCATGACCACCCGTACGCGGTGCCTCTCCCCACCATTGCCATTTCGGCCCCCACCGAAGCCTGGCAGGCAGCTGCCTGCTGCCAGCCCCACAGCGTGCTGCGGCGGCAGAGCTTTCCCTGCAGCGGGTGTGCGAGCGAGGAGAGCGGCGCAATGGATGCACCCGGCGGGGATGCACTCAGCGCCGCATCGGTGCCTCGCCGGAGGCAGGAGGGGACCGTCTCCCTCCCTCCCCGCCACCTCCATCCTGCTGCCTCCATCACGCTGCCTGGGGCAGGCGGGGGCGGCCGGGAGAGGGAGATGTAATGGGGAGGAGAGAGTGGGATAGGAGGAAAGGAAAGGAAGATCAAGGGGGGAACATTCACGGTGGGGACAAGATGTGGTCCCCACGGGCTAAGGGGGCAACTGGAACTCAGAACCACTTGACTCGGGGGTCTTGCACTGATGCAGGATTAAAAGTAAAGGCAAGCAAGAGGATGAAAGCAGAAGCATACGCACTGCTCTCAGTTTGCAACAGGGAGGGTCCCTGGGGACGTCATCCACAGCCCTCTGTCCCCACACGGGTCCCCTGGCCTCTGCCTGCAGCACGCTGCTTAATGAGGGCATCTGATTTACTATCCAGGATTCTCCCAGGGTTAATTAAGAGCCTGCTGCGCTCCTATTGGCCATTACTCCCTATGACATAAGTTAATTCACTGCTGCAATTAAATACTCGGTTGCAATTAACATCTGAGGCAGCGCTTGAGCCGGAGAGCATTGCTGGAACCACGCAAAGCGACAGCCGGGGAGACCGACCTCGCCACCGAGCCACGGCATCCCTCACCCTCCGGCCTCCCGCGGGGAAAGCACGGGGGGGCTGCCCCGTCTCGCTGCCCAGACGACAGCGAGTTTGCCAACGGGTTTGTGCATACGGCTTCGAAACCAAACACGCGCCACGCTCCCCGCCCCGGCAAGCCCCCGCTGCGGGGAAGGAGCCGCAGCCGTCCCCGGGGGCTGGCGGTGGCGGTGGCGGGGGGTCTGTACTCACCGGGCCCCCCGCGGGGTCACGGATGTAGCCGTAGGCGATGGTTTTGTCGATGGCGAATCCGAAGTCTGCCCGACGGATGTGGCCGACCACCTTGTCGTCCCGCCAGACCGCCTCCAGGCCGAACATCGGCACCTTCCTGCAAAGCGAAGGCAGAGCTGCCATCAGCAAAGCCCCACGGCGCGACCCCACCGGGGAGAGGGGCTGGGGGGGACCGGACCCTGGCTCTGCCCCAGGCCAGCCCACGTGCCGGGGTTCCCACTGCCCACAGGTTCATTAACCTCCCCGTGCCGATCCCAGGCGCTGGCAAAGCCCCTCCAGCCCCATTTGCAAAACCTCCCGCTGTTCTGGGTGAAACAAGATAAACCCACTCCCTGTCACACCGCTTCCAGCTCCCATTAAACATCCGGCAGGGAATTCGCAGTGGGATTTAAATTAGAGATGGAATTAGAGCATGGAAAACAGCGGAGCCGGTGTGCAGCTGAGCTCCACGTGCGCGCCCAGGCGAAAGGGTGGATGGGGATGGCTGAAGGTGCTCATTGCAGGGCGGCCGCTGGCGTTGGGTGCTGCCCGGCGCTGAGCGGCGCCCGGCGGTGGTACTCACTCCTCGGTGGTGAAGCAGACGAGACGGCGGAAGATGCCGTTGGCTTTTTGAGCTTCCACAGCCTCCCGGCCCAGGAAGGGGATGCCGGACTTGAGCTTGCAGGTGAAGGCCAAGCCTGCTTCTAGCGGGGTATCGTCGGGGCGCAGGTCTGCATGCCAGTGCCTGTACCCTGCAGAGCGCAAGCACGGGTCAGCCAGCCTCTGCCTGCCACCACAGCAAGCCCAGGGTGAGCAGCATCAGGAGCCCGAGACATCACCCCTGCCTCTTGCACTCCCCCGTTGCTCTCGAGTCACTTGGCCCTGGAAAAAGCACCCTCGAGAGGATCCCGTATTGGGAAAGTCTCAGTGAGGAGCGCTGGGGCCGGTCGCATCTCTTCCAGTAGTTGCCAGACCTCCAGTGACACTAACCCCACACTAAAATTCACTTGCCCTGGTCCCCCGGCCGGAGGCAAAGCAGCGAGCGCTGCTGTAAGGAAAGCAAGAAACCTTTCTCGATGCTGAGGCTGTCGATGGCTCTGTAGCCGGCGTTGGTAATGCCGTGCCGGGCACCCGCCTGCATCACCGCCCGGTAAACCTTCACGCAGTCCGCCTTGGGCACGTGCAGCTCCCAGCCCATCTCGCCGACGAACGACAACCTCATGGCACGGACCTGCGAAATGCAAGAGGCCAAACACCCCTGCAGAGGGAGCCGGGCTGCGCAGCGCGGGAGAGGCTGCGGAGCCACGTGCCACCACGGCGAGGGGAAAGCCAGCTTGCCCGGGAACCCTGTGCAAACGCCCTGCTTTTGATGGAATGATGCAAATGCCTAGTGGAAGGCATTTCTTTGCCCTCCCTAGTGCACAAAGCCAGGATCGGACCGAATTCCTCATCTCCAGACAAGCTGAGCTTGGCACCCCAAACCCAGACAGCGTCAGCGCCCAGGAGGCAGAGGGGGCTGCGTTCAGCATCCTCCCGCCACCGATCCCAGGGCTGTCACACCAGTGGGACTGGGGTTAGACGTGATGCTCCGGCTCCAGCTGGGCTTTTGTCTCCCTCTGCTGATCCATCGACACCAGAAGAAAGCGCGCAGGCACCCCCAGCCCTGCCTCTCCCCACATCAGCCCGTCAGACAGGGAAGCCGGTCCCCAGCAGGACTGTCCTGCTTTGGAACACGTCGTGGCTGCTGTCCCCTGGGGATCTCCCCCACTTCGGATGGTGCTCCCATGGCAGAGGCACCCAAAGGCTCTTCGCTCCTGGGCAGGGGCTGAGCAGAGCATCCCGACCCGTGTCCTGCTCACCCCAGGGGGATGCTCCGGTTTCCCCCAGTGGAGGTTGTGCCCCAAAGCATCACTCTCTGCTGCCAAATTAGCTCCACACCGAATGCCTGAAGCTCCAAAGAGGAAGGAGCAGCTCAGCACAGGGGACTCGGTGCTTCTCGGGGGAAGGCTCATCCTCAGAGATACGCCTGCCCGCGCTCCCCGGGGCACAGACCTCCCGGCTGTGCTGGGGCTGCCCTGCCCATTTCCCCCCGCTTCTCCCCCAGGCAGGCTTGCCTCCATCCTCCTGGTGTCCCTGCTGAAACAGTCTGCATTCCCAAAGCTTTCCAGGCCGGTTGGGGCCACCCCAGCTTGGGCACCTTCCCTGAAAATAAATACCCCTTGAGTCTGAGCTGCATTTCCTTTGGATTTCTCTGCTTCCTCCCCCACAAAAACCCCTCTAATTCTGCCCTTTGGATGCACATCAACTGCAAACGCATACCTTGCTTTGGGCGAGAGATCAACTCAAGAGTTTCACACCAGATTGTGATCCGCAGTCTTAATAAAGCAGTTTTCAGCTGGGAAGATACTCCTGGGCTGGTTCTGTTGGCCCGGCGCACCCCGCAGCTTTGGGGCCGTCTTGCCCACGCTGGCTCTGGATGCCGTCGGGACAGAAGCTGCATCTTACCATTTGCTGAGCTCTTACTAACTGGGACCTGCTCTCAGCTGCTCTCTCTAATGCCCGCTATAAACAACAACAGGCAACAGCAGCCACTGCCCAAAACAGGCAGTGACAGGCACAAGAAATAGCAAAGGGGTGCCCGGGCTCTCCACTGCGAGGACAACCGGTTGGCGATGGCTGAGAACCCAAATCCATCCTTGCTTCCCCCGGCACCCCCGTGCTCTGCTGGCACTGCAAAAATAACGTCCCCAAGCAGAGTTTACGACAGCTTTTAAGACGCCTTAACCTTTACAACAGGAGCAGAGAGGAGGAAGGAACACCATAGTTACGGGGAATTTATTCTGAGCCTCGTCACAAGAAGCCATACCCGGAGCCATCCTTCCTTCGGTCCCCGCCACAGCCAAGCACAAAGGCTGCCGATCGCTTTTCGGGGTGCACAGGCACAAGGGGTGCGCAGAAGCTTTCCACTCCGCACAAAAGTGTCATCTAATTAGGGAACAGCCAGAGATCAAGCGGCTGCAGCCAGCTACCGTCTCCATCACAGCAGGAGATGCTCTGGGGATTGACAGGCGACTTCCCGGCTCATTAACCCTGCCTGCGACTCAGCACTCAGCGCTGCAGCCAAAATGCGCTTTACTTTCAGGAGCAAGTTACTCCTGGGAGAAACGTCCCCCCCCCCAAACCGCCCCTGCTCTGGGGGAGTGAGCATCCCGGCAAGGGCGGCAAGGCAGAGCGGTGCACCATGGAAAATGGGTATCCTCAGGAAAATCGGGGTACCAGTCATTAGCTTTGCACCCGCAGGGGTCGGGGGTTGCACCCACGCATGCGTCCCCCAGGCAGGGGTGGGCTGCCCCCTGCAGAGGCCAAGGGGGTTGTCAAGGGCTGGGCTCAGCCACTCCAGCCGGCTTTCTGCTAAATTCCCCCAGGAACAGGTTTTTTTCTCTTAGATTTCAACTGGAGCTATGAAATAGCATCAATTCCTGGGCCTTTCAGCAGCAATTCAAAAGCATTTTAAGTATTCTAGAAAATGAAAACCTGAACTTTACCCTGTATCCAGCAGTGAAATTCAAAGGGGGACCTTTCTCTGCTGTTCAATACAATGAAAGATGCTATATATAAACTCACAAACCGATTGGTAATTTCCAGAGTCATTAACTCTGCTGGAACTCTCCTTTCACTCCAGCTGATTTTGTTCAACTACTGAGTTAATGCATGAAAATCTCAGCGATAACTTTTTAAAGATGTGGGGTTCAGTTTAATCCCCCTGGAAGACGATAATATCAGCGAAGGCTTCAGCCTGCTGTCCTGAGAAACCCTCCTACTCTAATTTCGGCGTGGGATGGAGTCCCCTGTGCGCATTGTGCGCCGGGGTCCTGATGGAGACCTCCCGAATGGTGGCCCCGGCAGCAGGCAGGGTGATCCCCCCCCCCAGCCCAGCTCCCTTGGGCAGGAAAGCTTTTTTCCTACAGTCAGGGCATTTACACCCTAAAGAAGCCATAAAATTTCTACCAGCTATTTCTTCCACGCAGGACCGGATTATTTTTTGTAAACTTGAAGCAAAATGCAAATAAACTTATCATGCTCTTGAAGACGGGAACATTTATACACCTTTCCCAGGGGATAAGTAGATTATTACAAGATGTTATCAGCTTGCCATAGGCGTGACAGGGGAGGAGGTAGGGAGGGTTATAACTCACCAGTGGAAACTAAACCACAATGTGTTAGACAACCTGCAACAACGGATTGGCTTTCGGGTCCCCCGTGCCACTGTCCCCCGCAAGGGACACTGGACACACCGCGGGTTTTCGGTACCCGGAGCACAGGGCACACCGATGGGGATGGTTTGGAGAATTAATCCAAGCTGGGCAAAATCTGTGGCTTAGTTAAACCACCCTAAACCCTGGCGAGGCTCTCGCTCACAAATCAAGTAGCCTTAATTTGATTTAGCAGCAATCCCTTCAGCAGCCAGCTGCATTCGAATTAAAGCCGCTTTAATTCCGAATGAAAAGTGTCCGCGCACGGCTTAACCCAATTTCACTAATATCCAGCCTGCCTCCGGCTCCCCCTTCTCCTGCTGCCTTTTATGAGATTTACCGCTGTACCTTCACCCCCTTCATCTCCCGTCAGACACCGGTCCGAGAGCCGGAGCAAACGCTCGGCACGGTCCCTCCTGCCAACCGGCTGCTCCGGGCGGGAGAGGGATGCCCTGGGAGCGCTGCCTGCCCAGATGTCCCACGGGAAGGTTGGGATGCAAACTCTACCCCCTCTCCCAAAGCAGCGTTTTTGCAACGGAAGGAATATTTCATATGGGGTAAGCATCAATAAGAAATCGAGGCAGAGATTCTCAGGCAAACCTCGCAAAAGCTTTTCCCTCGTACCAAAACTCGCCAGCAGCGGGTTTGCCCGGAATGTTTCTCTTTTGACAAAACGACACTTCACGGTCACCAACTCTTCTACTTCGGGTGTTTCAGGCGGGCTAAATCTGCAGCATCCCATGGGACAAAACCCCCCAAAGACCTGCCATCGCCCCCTTTCCCCAGGGATAACTTCAGACCACATTGATCTCCACTGGGTGAGGCGGGGGAGAGATTTAAGGCGCTTTTCTCACTGCCTCACACCAGGCGAGACAGAGGAGTCCAACCAAACCGGCAGCGCCGCGAAACCTCACAGCAAACCCCGGGGACCGATCCGCCTCTTTGCAACACAGCAAAGGACACCAAACTGCTTTAAAGTTGTGCTTTCCTCCCTCGACACCTCCGAGCGATGCCACACAACGCGTTAAACCCATCGCTGGGGGTCCTGGCAGAGGTGCCGAGCTGCCAGCCGGGGCGAGGTGCATCTCCTGCGCCTTGCTGAGGACTGCGGCGCTCGGGACGGCAGTGCCCGCGCCCGCCCCGTGCTCCGCAGGCAGCGCTGCGGGCGGGCAGCGCAGGCACAGCGAGCTCACCTCCGTCTGCAGAACACCGCTCCGGCACTGCCTCCCCCGGCGATGGGTCGGGGGGGGGGACAGGAACCGGCCCGCACCCCCCATCCATCACTCCCCAGCGAGCCAGGCAGTCCTGCTGGTTCCCACCATCGCCCCCAAAGGGCTTCTCGTCCCCTCGCTGTGCCGCCGCCGCGGGGCTCAGCCCGAGGCGATAGCGCGGAGCATTACCGTTTCTGCGCTTTTCTTGCATAACCGCTGACGCGAGCCCCGATGCCTGGGCAAACGCAGGATGAGCTGCGCTTGTACAGAAAGCTTAAGGCTGTCAGACTTCGCCTGTGATCAAACACACCGGCTCCGCGGGCTGCCCAGCCCTTCCACCCCTACTTGACATGCTTTATGCTAAATCATCCCTATTTTTTTTCTGAGTAGGGGGAAAAGGCATGGACCTAGACCATCAAATAAATCTCTTTATCACCATTGCTCGCCCCTAATCTGTGGGAGGTGTCTCTTGTTCATCTGACAGCGTTGCAAAGCCATAAGTCACCATGTGCCAAGCTCAGCCCGGGCTACAACACCGCCGGGCGGGCTGGGAGAGCAGGATGGCACCCGGCAAGCAAACTGGGAGGACAACACACCAGTTTTTGGCCTTTTCCAACAAAAAAAACCCAACAAAACCATCCAGCTGCTCACAGCAGTAATGTGGAGGAGGATGGAGCAGAGGATGCTCGGCCGCGCAGGCTGGCGGGCGGTCGCCCCAGTGAACGGACCTCCCCGGGAGCTGGAGGGCCCGGCCCTGTCCTACCGTGCATCCGGCGGCCGTGGCGAGTTTGTGGGTGGAGAAGGGGAAAGCTTCATTGCTGAGGTCAGTGTCGAGCACTTCTTGGAGGACAACGCGGCTGTGGGGGAAACGGCAAAGCGGCTGCGGTGAAAGGACATAGCTCGCCACCACGCTCTGAAGGTTATCACCAAAACTCACTTTCTCATCTCGTTGGCAAGACAGAGCTCTCCCTCTGAAGGGGAGCTGACGTGGGTGACATGCCATGCTGTGAGAGCCTCAAAAGGAAGGCCAATTCCCCAGCAAATGGCACATTGCTCCAGCCAGACCATTGCCTGGTGCCGTGGGGCTCACACCATCCATCCTTCCCCTCCCTCCATCCCAGTATCCCTCCATCCCAGTATCCCTCCATCCCTCTCTCCACGGGCCAGGCATCAGGGTGCAAGGAGGGGGCGGCGGCGCTCTCCCCGCACTCACCTCAGTGGGCCCTGGATGCTCATCATGCCCAGCTCCTCCGAGCAGTCCAGGAGTTTGCACTTGAGCTTCATGTCCTGCAGCACGGTGGTGATGTGCGACCAGTTCTGCTGAGCCACGGCCCCACCGATAGCCAGGTAGTAGCCGTCCCCTGGAAGACAGCCCCCGGCAGCCTTTCAAGCTGGAGAACGTCGGGCTGGGGGTGATGCCCAACTCAGCTCAGGGCTGGTTTTGCTCTCCAGAGGCTGAGCTGCAGCCCTGAGCCTCTCCGGCTTGCAAAACCCCNCAAAACTCGCCAGCAGCGGGTTTGCCCGGAATGTTTCTCTTTTGACAAAACGACACTTCACGGTCACCAACTCTTCTACTTCGGGTGTTTCAGGCGGGCTAAATCTGCAGCATCCCATGGGACAAAACCCCCCAAAGACCTGCCATCGCCCCCTTTCCCCAGGGATAACTTCAGACCACATTGATCTCCACTGGGTGAGGCGGGGGAGAGATTTAAGGCGCTTTTCTCACTGCCTCACACCAGGCGAGACAGAGGAGTCCAACCAAACCGGCAGCGCCGCGAAACCTCACAGCAAACCCCGGCGACCGATCCGCCTCTTTGCAACACAGCAAAGGACACCAAACTGCTATAAGGTTGTGCTTTCCTCCCTCGACACCTCCGAGCGATGCCACACAACGCGTTAAACCCATCGCTGGGGGTCCTGGCAGAGGTGCCGAGCTGCCAGCCGGGGCGAGGTGCATCTCCTGCGCCTTGCTGAGGACTGCGGCGCTCGGGACGGCAGTGCCCGCGCCCGCCCCGTGCTCCGCAGGCAGCGCTGCGGGCGGGCAGCGCAGGCACAGCGAGCTCACCTCCGTCTGCAGAACACCGCTCCGGCACTGCCTCCCCCGGCGATGGGTCGGGGGGGGGGACAGGAACCGGCCCGCACCCCCCATCCATCACTCCCCAGCGAGCCAGGCAGTCCTGCTGGTTCCCACCATCGCCCCCAAAGGGCTTCTCGTCCCCTCGCTGTGCCGCCGCCGCGGGGCTCAGCCCGAGGCGATAGCGCGGAGCATTACCGTTTCTGCGCTTTTCTTGCATAACCGCTGACGCGAGCCCCGATGCCTGGGCAAACGCAGGATGAGCTGCACTTGTACGGAAAGCTTAAGGCTGTCAGACTTCGCCTGTGATCAAACACACCGGCTCCGCGGGCTGCCCAGCCCTTCCACCCCTACTTGACATGCTTTATGTTAAATTATCCCTATTTTTTTTTCTGAGTAGGGTGAAAAGGAGTGGACCTAGACCATCAAATAAATCTCTTTATCACCATTGCTCGCCCCTAATCTGTGGGAGGTGTCTCTTGTTCGTCTGACAGTGTTGCAAAGCCATAAGTCACCATGTCCCAAGCTCAGCTCGGGCTACCACACCGCCGGGCGGGCTGGGAGAGCAGGATGGCACCCGGCAAGCAAACTGGGAGGACAACACACCAGTTTTTGGCCTTTTCCAACAAAAAAAACCCAACAAAACCATCCAGCTGCTCACAGCAGTAATGTGGAGGAGGATGGAGCAGAGGATGCTCGGCCGCGCAGGCTGGCGGGCGGTCGCCCCAGTGAACGGACCTCCCCGGGAGCTGGAGGGCCCGGCCCTGTCCTACCGTGCATCCGGCGGCCGTGGCGAGTTTGTGGGTGGAGAAGGGGAAAGCTTCATTGCTGAGGTCAGTGTCGAGCACTTCTTGGAGGACAACGCGGCTGTGGGGGAAACGGCAAAGCGGCTGCGGTGAAAGGACATAGCTCGCCACCACGCTCTGAAGGTTATCACCAAAACTCACTTTCTCATCTCGTTGGCAAGACAGAGCTCTCCCTCTGAAGGGGAGCTGACGTGGGTGACATGCCATGCTGTGAGAGCCTCAAAAGGAAGGCCAATTCCCCAGCAAATGGCACATTGCTCCAGCCAGACCATTGCCTGGTGCCGTGGGGCTCACACCATCCATCCTTCCCCTCCCTCCATCCCAGTATCCCTCCATCCCAGTATCCCTCCATCCCTCTCTCCACGGGCCAGGCATCAGGGTGCAAGGAGGGGGCGGCGGCGCTCTCCCCGCACTCACCTCAGTGGGCCCTGGATGCTCATCATGCCCAGCTCCTCCGAGCAGTCCAGGAGTTTGCACTTGAGCTTCATGTCCTGCAGCACGGTGGTGATGTGCGACCAGTTCTGCTGAGCCACGGCCCCACCGATAGCCAGGTAGTAGCCGTCCCCTGGAAGACAGCCCCCGGCAGCCTTTCAAGCTGGAGAACGTCGGGCTGGGGGTGATGCCCAACTCAGCTCAGGGCTGGTTTTGCTCTCCAGAGGCTGAGCTGCAGCCCTGAGCCTCTCCGGCTTGCAAAACCCCAGGGCAAAAGCCAAGAAACAATGGGGGTTAAGGAGTGCTAGGGCAAGGGAGGGCTGTGGGGCTGTGCTAACATCCACTGCTGCCTTTTACTTGTGGGGCTCGGCACAATGAAACCCAAATGACCATTAAAAGGACTTTGGGGAAGGACTTTTTACTAGGGCATGTAGCGATAGGACGAGGAGGAATGGCTTCAAACTGGAAGAGGGCAGGTTTAGATTGAACATTAGGAAGAAGTTTTTCACTCTGAGGGTGGTGAGGCACTGGCACAGGTTGCCCAGAGAGGTTGTTGAGGCCCCATCCCTGGAGGTGTTCAAGGCCAGGCTGGACGTGGCCTTGGGCAGCCTGGTGTGGTGGGAGGTGTCCCTGCCTATGGCAGGGGGGTTGGAACTCGATGATCTTCAAGGTCCCTTCCAACCTAAACCATTCTATGATTCTATGATTCTAAAACCTGAAAGAAGAAAAGGTAAAAAAAACAGTGTGAGCCCTGGAGGTGCCTCTGTGTGTGTGAGCAGCATGGGAAGAGAAAAAACTCTTTGTCCCTTGAGGCCAACAGCAAAAGCATCTGCTCTTTAGACCCAGTAGAGAGCGGATGCCAAAGTGTGGAGGGAGCCGGGAGCTCCAGGTGGGAGCGGGGAGGGATGCAGCGACCGGGCCATAGCCAGTGCAGGGGCTGCGCTGTATACGAGGAGGAATTTCATCTCGTCAGTAATCCTGGGTGGAAAAGTCCCCAGGGATGGGCTTTGAGACCTGATTAATACGTAATCAATCTTCCCTCTGTCTTTCCCGCCACTACAAAATTGCTCTCTGATAATCTGTCATAACGGTAATAAGTGCAGCCACCTACTGTAATTGGAAAAATAGACTTTGCTGCGATTAAACTCCTCCACCGCCCGACAAACCCTGCGGCTCTGCCATCCGCTTCCCGTCCCCCTTCTGCCCCCCGCGCGCTCCCCAGGCGAGGGGGGTGCAGGAGTCGCCCACGGGGAGGGAAGAGCTCACTGGCACCCGACCACCCCAGGGAGAAGGCGAGATCGCGCCCACGATGCCCACCGCCCCGGGCCAGTGCCGGGGGCTGCACCGCCGCAGGGCTGGTCCTTTCCGTGTGGCAGCCCTGAGGGTGATGCTGCGTGGGGATGGGGCACTGGGAGCACTGGGCAGCCCAGTGCAAACCTCCCTTCTGGTGGCAGCCCCGGTGCCACCGGGCACGGCGCTCGGCAGCGCTGCCAGAGACCAGCTCGGTGTCCTGCGCATCCTCCTCTGCTGCTGCCTAATGCCATCCCTGCCCTCTGGGCTGACTGCTCTGCTCCCTTTCAATTCCTCTTTATCGCAGCTGATAAGGACGTGGGGAGAGGTCAGAGCCACCAGCCGGGGCTGGACAAACCCAATAATGCCAATGAGCAGTGCAGGCCCCCGGGGACAAGGGGGATAATTGGGTTACAGGGACCGAGGGGTAGAGGTGGAAAAAGCCAGGTGGCTGCCATTAGGTAAATGCAATCATCCCTGCGCCTGCAGCCCCTGAGCGTGGCAGGGATGGAGGAGATGCTGGCAGGCCTCGGACTGAACCTGCCACCATGGCTTCCCGGGACTGGAAAGGTCTTTGTGTGCATTGACACAGCTGAAAAAGGCAGCGGGAGACGCCGGGAGCTGCACCGTGGGAGGATAAACCCACCCGGCGATGTTCCCCCCCAGACCCACGGTGGCAGCAGAAACGCCCCCACCTCCTGCATCCCCGTGCTCAGGGCTTTTACCTTCGAAGGCGGGGGCCAGGGGGGAGGCCGGGTCCCCGGGGCTGATCCGGCTGACGGTCAGGTCGCTCTCCACGCCGCCCTGCTTGTTCAGCATGCAGGTGTACACGGTGGAGCCTGGGGGAAGGAGACGGGCACCGCTGCCCATCAGGCAGCCCCGGCACAGAGCCCCGGCCCCGGCAGAGGGAGAGGGGGGAGCAGGAAGGTTTGTCCTCATCAATACATCAGCTGCCACTGCCCGGGTATGCCCTGACTGACCCTGGATGTCCCAGCACCGGGAGGGGGAGGGGAACGATGCATTTTGCCCCTTGAGATCTGTGTGAGGAGCTGAAGCTGCATCCTTGGAAATGCCATCAGCTGCCTCCCAGCCCCGGAGAAGTGGCAGCTTCTCCCCGTGCAAACCGCGGCTGGCGAGGGTTGTGCTCGATTGGCTCCAGTACCCATCGCATCTCCAGCTGTGAGCCACAGCTGGAGCCAGAGAGCCAGGCACCTCCCCCCCTTCATCCTCCAGCTCAGAGCACATTTGACCCTGTGTAAATGAGAGCAGAACGCAGCCTCCGGCGAGGACAGGGAAAGCAGACACACTCCCGCGCTTCCCATACCCTCGGCAAAAGCAGCATTTAAAAGAAAAGGCAGTTTGGGTCCCCCTCGGTTTGTTTTGGTGTCAGATGCGATTTCCCAGGGCAGCGCTCAGCAGAGGCAGCGCGCAGCCGAAAGAAGGGGCTGAGCCGGTACCTGGTGCTTTGCTGACATCGGCAGTGAAGAGCCAGTTCGCCGCTTTGGTTGCTTCGGGACCAACCAGGTAGAATTTCCCAAAATAAGACATGTCGAAGAGAGCCAGGGCATTTCTGCACGTTAAGCATTCATTCTTGATCTACAATTAAAGCAAACACGGGGCTGAAGTTGAGCCGTATTCTCACTCCCCAAAGGGAGGCACACGTTAGAACCGTTTATGTAATGAGAAACAACACCCGGACACGTGCCTGGTGCCTTTAAAGGCTGGAAGGCTTCAAAACACTTTGGAAAAATGAGGTATTAAACAGAGCAAGTCTGTATGCTCAATCCCATTCCTTACCTCACTAACATAGTGACAGTTATGAATGATAATAGTTAATTTTTTTCCAATTGGGTATCTCCCCCAAGCTGGGCTCAACTCTTTCATTTGGGAAAGCGGCGGTAAAATTCCCGTGGCCTCTCTGCTGGGGCTTCCGAGCACGGGCCGTGCATCTCTTAATCTTTCTGGAACATTTTCCCCAGTTTTGGGCAAAGCTTGCTTCTTCCCCTCCCTCTGAGCCTCACCAACCGCACCCAAAGCAGCGGTGTGGCGCGGGCTCTGCCGCCTCTAACCCCCCCCAGCTCCAGATGTGCCCAGCGGTTTCGGCTGGGGGAGGGCTGCCCCCAGCACTCACGATGTCATGGTGAGGGGGGAAGTCAAAGGTGTACTCGTCCCCCAGCAGGCGGTTGTAGGTGTAGTCCCTGTGGCGCTCCTGGCCATACGAACCGTAGTAGTCGTAATCCAGAACCTGGAGGGGGGAAGCGGAAGGATGCGGACAGTGAGGAAGATGATGCGAGGCCGAAGCCAAGGGGCTGCTCCCAGTCACGATCACCTCTTGCCAGGAGAGGAGTGGGTCTGTGCAGGACCTGGCTGTGGTGATGGGTCCTCACTACAGCATCCCTGCCTGCAGTGATGGGTCCCCACTATGGCATCCCTGCCCATGGTGATGGGTCCCCACTACGGCATCCCCATCCACAGTGATGGGTCCCCACCCTGGCATCCATGCCCGCAGTGATGGGTCCCCAGCCCAGCACCCCTGCCCATGGTGATGGGTCCCCACTACGGCATCCCAACCCACAGTGATGGGTCCCCACCTCAGCATCCCTGCCCACAGTGATGGGTCCCCACCCCGGCATCCCTGCCCGCGGTGATGCGTCCCCTCCCTGGCATCCCTGCCTGCTGTTCTTCAATATATGGAAGTGAGATCGGTGCCTCTCGTTGCAGGCAGATGCTGGCTGTTGCAGAGGAACAGGCAGACAGATGCACACACCATGCACACACGGATCTCCCTCTCACTGCTCTTATGGTGAATTAAAGCCCAACAGCTTTTATGGACCCGTTTTGGCGACGTGACTGCTTGCAGCATATCGCACACCCTGCAGATGCAGGACGCATCCTGCACGCACCGGGCACGGCTGGTACCCTCCAGCTGAACGCCCCCCGAAACGCGTGCCGGGCTTACCGGGGCTGCTCCCCCGGGGCTGAACCAGCCGGGCCTCTCCCAGCCGTGCCGCTCCTGGAATACGCAGCCCTGTCGCAGCAGCTCCTGTGCAAGCAAAGCCGGAGAAATGGGAACAAAGCGTTAAAAAAAAAAGCCTTTTCACTGCTTTTTCAGCAGCACCCAGGCTGCCCTCCTCCAGTGCATACTCACCACCCAACTTGTGACCCCTTGGCTTTGGCTATCAGCAGCCAAAATCAGCTCTGTGGTTTGTCTTTTAAAACGGTGGCAAACCCCAGCTGCCTGCAAATTGCCTGATATTTCCCCCCCCCCCCAAGAAAGGTATTTGCCTCAGTAGCAGCTGACGGGCAGGAGTCCGGCAGCCCAGCTGTGCACCTCCCCAAAAGCGTGCGCTACGGTGCACGAATTACGGACCGAGAGATGCTAAATCCAGAGAGCAAGATTCCCCCCAATGTTTACAAGAGTAATTATACAATAACATTTAAGATTTATATGGCAACTTTCTCATTCCTCCTCTGTGCTCTCAGGAAAACCTCTCTGCACGCAATTAATTAGGGATCCATTAAGATATTTTTGTTTGGTGCCTCTGTTCGGAAAAGAATAGATTTTGTTGAACATTTCAGAAATGATTCAGTGCCTATTTATAAAACACAGCACATGTTCTGGAGCTGCATGTATAAATACCAGGCTGTCACTCAAATGGGCATTGCTTATTAGACATGCTATTAAAAAATAAATTGCATCCTCGGTGACAGAAAACAACTGAGCTGTCAACCAAACACCGGGGGACGGCGGGGAGGGATGTCTGTTTTACTGCTCGAGCCTCTGCTCTCCATCGGAAGAGGAACGGTGTGAAAGGAATTAGTGACAAGCAGAAATGGGCTTGAGAAAGGTGGCTGCTCCTTACTGGGGCTGGGGCTGGCATCGATGGGATGGGACAAGGCACCGGCCCCAGGTCACCCCGAGCATCTCGGGAGCAGTGGGTGATTTTGGGGGCTCTGAACTACAGTTGCTGCAATGTTGCTGATGCAGTGAACCACTGGAAACTGGGTTTCTTTCTCAAGTGCTGCATCTTGAAAGCGTTAACCTATGGAGATTTATGCAAGGAGGCAGCTGGCGAAGGTGGGAGCAGGGAGGAGCCCTGGCTGGCAGCTAAAACCAGCGGGGACTTAGGGGGTGCTGGCAAACCCGCCTCCATGGAGGCACCACTGCTCCCCATTCTTCCCGCATCCCTCCCCGTGCCCCAGCCTCGCTCCACATTGCGAGATGCCATTTTGGGGAGGAAAAGCTGCTGCTGAGCTGCAAATGTGGTACAGTGAGGGGGGCCCCAGCCTCGCTCCACATTGCGAGATGCCATTTTGGGGAGGAAAAGCTGCTGCTGAGCTGCAAANGCCCCTGCTACTGCCCTGAGCAGGACTGGCAGTGAATGACATAAAGCCTCTGAGCCCATCTCTCCACTTTTCCCTTGCCCAGCGACCATCACCGGGCTCTTAAGCCCTCTATGCTAAGTTAAATATTATGGGAATGCTTGGCATCTCTACCGTTAAACTGTCCATGGCCCCAGCCCCCTTGCAGCATGCACCCGGTGAGCTTTGGGATTCGGCAGGGATCTTCTTCAGGACGGATGGATGGGAGTAAGGATGCAGCACGCTGCTTTGGGGAGCAACACAGCTGCAGCCACTCCTTGCCACCTCTTTTTTTTGCCGCAAGGGTGCCGTGAGGGTCTCCCGCCGCTCCTCACAAGGCAGCCCGGGTCTGGGTGCGCATCCTCACCTCGTGCAGGGGGTCCTTCCTCATGTTGCGCCCCGCCAGCGGCTCGTCGTGGGGGAAGACGACGGAGTAGTTCTTGGCGTAGGACTCGTGGCTCCGCTCCCGGATCCAGCGGTTGTTGTCGGTGAGGGAGTGGTGAAACCTCCTGGAAGGCAGAGAGAGGGCAGAGTCCCGATGAGCCCATCGGCTCACGGGGTGCCTCCTCCACCGGGCACGGCCTTCTTGGCCAGACCCAGATGTGGATGCAGATGCCGTGGCGTAAAATTGCTGCACCCGTTTCGCAGGTAGGAGAGCAGAGGAACCAAGCGGGGTTCGGTGCCGGCCATGCCGCAGCGCTGCCCATCGGAGCCGGGCGCTCGCTGCAGCCCCCACTGAGCTCCCCAGCCCTGCTCCAGGCACATCTACCCCAGAGCAACGGGGGGCAGAACACAGCCCTGCTGGGGAGGAAAAAAAAGGTAGAAAACCAGGAGAACTGAGGTTAATTCTGCTCTGCTTCAGCGTGGGACTGGCTTCAGAGCATGCCTTGCCCACAGCCCGGGTCTAAACGCAGCCCTGAGGAAGGAAAGAGCCCTGGACATTCCTTACATTTTTCATCCAATTCTCCCTAGCTTGAAAGATAAATAAAACCCCGAGCATTTTAAATTTGTTTGACATATTTTCATCTTTCAAACAGAAAAGCTCCTTGAAGGAATGTGCCAGCTCAGCACATGCTCAGGTTATTATTACCAGAGACCTATAACTCACGGAGAGCAGCCCCCGGGCGCCGGTGGCACCTTTCCCATCCTCCAGCTCGAGCAGGCGGGGGAGCGCGGCTCTCCGAATCACCCCTCTCCAGCCCAAAGCCCCCCGGTCTGGAGGAAGGGAGGCAGGCAGCAGGCGAAAGGCAAGACAAAGTGCCATTTATAGGGCTTTTAAAAATATTTTCAGCTTCCCTCCCCGCTGCCTGGGTGCCGGGGAGAGGCAGGCTGCCGGCGCCGAGCCCTGCAGTGGTGCCAGCGAGGCAAACGATGGTCCCCAAAAGCAGCCCCAGGGTCGGCTGTGAGGGCAGCTGCCTCTTCTGCCGGCACGGGACAGGCAGCAGGTGACACACGGCATGTCACCGGCACCCCCGGCAGCCCCAGCCCCTTCACCGACGCGCTGAATTTTTGACAGCGGCAAGAGGAGCAACAGCTGCCAGAAGAAATATTTACGAGCGAGTGTTTTGAGAGGATAAATATTTAAATGTGCGGAAATGGGAGGTATTTAAAGAGGAGCTTAGTAATCATCACCAAAAGGAAAAAAAATGGGACTGATACCAGCTTGACAATGGGGCAGAGGGGATGCGGGGGATGCTCGGGTAATCTGGCTGCAAGGGATGGGTGCAACCCCGGCCGCTGTCTGAGCGGGGCTGGGGTCCCACGGTGCAGACCACCCCCACGATGGCTGCGGTTGTGCCAACCCGCCCGTCCGACGGTGCAGCGGTGCCTGTCCAGCCCAGGGATTTCTCCTTCCCGGGGATTTCTCCTTCCCAGGCTTGGCCCACCACTGGCCTGGCCGCAGGGATGCTGGTGGCATCTCCCACTGACCTCTGTGGGCACCAGCACCCACTCTCCTCTCCTCCCAGCCTGAGTCAATGGGGTGTTTACCAGCTTTGCCACTAAAGCAACATGATCTGAAAAGCTTTGTCCCTGACAAGGTGGTTGCTGTCGCCAGCAGCCCTGCAAAAAAGCCCAAACCCAATCAAATACAATCAAGCAAGTCAAAAGCAATTACAGAGCCAACATCTGCACCACCAAAACTCCTGGCCCACGTCGTGCTGCAGAGAGGGGGGAAAGCTAATCTTTCTTCTGTTCAAATCATCACCCCCGATTATTAACTTAGAGGATTAGGCACGGCACTAATTGAACAACAACAAAACCCAAACGTAATTACCCTGTCCTTTCCCATCACCGCAATCTCCTCGTGTCTGATGGAAGCCGTTTGCGTAGAAGCGGGATGAGGCAAATGAGATAAACCCCACATGTAAATGCATTAAAGCCATCGAGTGTAATTGATTCCAGCTCCTCGGAGGGACACGGGCTGCAGCACAGACGCTGCCCGACACCCACTCCCGGTGCCAGCATCCAGCCCTGCCTCGAAACCTGTCCCCAAGGACCACCCAAGGACCAGGGGGAACAGCGAAGGAGCCCACAGCCCACGGGGTCCGGGGGCAGCCGGGGTGACTTACCTGATGTCGTAGCCGTACATGTCCTTCTCCGGCCGCCCGTGGATGATCCAGTGAGCCAGCTCCCTCCCGCAGCCGCCTCCCAGCATCATCCCTGGGGGAAGAGGTGAGGACGCAGATGAGGCCAGCAGGCCACGCGTGGCTGTGGGTGCCGGGCTCTGCCCAGGGTATGGTGTCCGCGTTGGGATGCCCAAGGTGTGACCCCTTCAGGTCTCTCTTACCGGCACTGTTGAAGCCACAGCCGAGGAAGAAGCCTCGGACCTCTGGGGCTTCACCCATGAGCGGCTTGTGGTCGGCAGTGAATGACTCTGCAAGACAGAGAGGGGGATCATGGAACAGAATCATATCATCATAGAATCGTTATGGCTGGAAAAGACCTATACGATCATCAAGTCCAACCGTTATCTAACTCTACCAGGTCCACTTCTAAACCATGTCCCTGAGCACCATATCTAGACGGCTTTTAAATACATCCAAGGATGGTGATTCAACCGCTTCCCTGGGCAGCCTGTGCCAGCCTTTGGTAACCCTTTCGGTGTAGAAGTTTTCCCCAATGTCTAACCTGAACCTCCCCTGGTGCAACTTGACGCCATCTCCTCTTGTCCCATCGGTTGCAACTTGTGAGAGGAGACCAACCCCCACCTCTCTACAGCCTCCTTTCAGGTAGTTGTAGAGAGCAATAAGGTCTCCCCTCAGCCTCCTTTTCTTCAGACTAAACAACCCCAAGTCCCTCAGCCGCTCCTCATAAGACTTATTCTCAAGACACCTCACCAGCTTTGCTGCCCTTCTCTGGACCCTCTCCAGCACCTCAATGTCCTTCTTATACTGCAGCGCCCAAAACTGAACACAGTACTCAAGGTGGGGCCTCACCAGTGCCGAGTACAGGGGGACAATCACTTCTCTGGTCCTGCTGGCCACACTATTCCTGACAGAGGCCAGGATGCCATTGGCCTTCTTGGCCACCTGGGCACACTGCTGGCTCATGTTCAGCTGGCTGTCACCAACACCCCCAGATCCTCTCCAGTCACTCCTCCCCAAGCCCGTAGCGTCCATGGGGTTGGTGTGGCCCAAGTGCAGGACTCAGTACTTGGCCTTGTTGAAGCTCATGTGCCAGTGAGGCCAGGACGGGCGTTTTGGGGATACACACACTTTAGGAGCAGGGTTCCTACAGCTTCCCATGCTGGCCTTGGCCTGCTCCTGCTCCCAGAGAGGTCATAGGGGCCAGAGTTGGACCAACACCGAGCACTTCCCAGTACCTCAGCTCGGGCATCCCCACCTGCACCACTCCAACAGAGCCCGGGCAGCACAGCCCGAAGGGAAGGCTGCCCCAACACTGGGATGCCCGGCATCACGCAGGGCTCCTGTGCAGACTCCTGAAGTGAATATCCACACTTATACATACACATATTTGCTTCAGAAGCTTACACGTATGCATACATGCACATACACATGCACATCGCACTGCTGGTGGCAGAGGCAGGCGCCGGTGGCACAAGGCGTTGCACAGGCTGTCCCCGCACCGCCGAGCCCCCGGGCAGGGGGTAACTGTGCCCTCCGCACCCCCGGGGAGCTCGGCAGCGCTCGCTGCACGCCGGCACGGCGGGGGGAGGGCCTCAGGGTTAGGGTTTAGACTCAAAATTTATGAAGCAGAATGAATCGCCAACCAGGAGGTGCGTGAGGTGCTGCGGTGGCTGAAGCAGCCTCTTGCTGTCCCCATCCCCCAGTCCAGGGGGCTGCACCGACCCGTTCATTGCCATCCCGGGCCATATTTCATTATGATGACTATTTTTCACTTTCATCGATTTCTGTTGGGAAATGTCAAGAATTTAAGCTACTCTATTTAGCGGAGGGATCGCCGCTGATGTCACCCAAGGCTCCTGTGCCAACGATGTCTCGCGCTGCCCGGTCCCGCTCCCCGCAGGGCTACCAACCACGGTCCCCGGGCAAACCCCCGCTAGGGAGGCCCGAGAAAAACACAGTGTGCAATCCTCCTCCCTGTTTTATGGTGGTTTGTCCATCCGTGTGAAAGGATAGAGGGAAGACAGGGTTCAGTCTGCTCCTTCCCCCCCTCCCCAGCAAAGCCCAACTTGTTTCCCACGATCCCTGTGCTCAGCAGAAGGCAAAAGCAGAGCCAGAAGAATATTTCCACCGTCACCAAAGCAGCTTCTCACATGCCAATGCCCCCATACCGATACGCCAGGCTACAAATTCGCTGAATTAATGGGACAACACCCAAAGCACCTCCCCTTCACCAGCGGTCTATGCCAGCCCTGCTGCCTTTGCACTGGGAGGGATGCTCACGCGGGACCTTGGCCCGCTCGGCTGCAGGGTTGGATCAGCAGCCGGAGCAGAAACCGCTTAAACCACCCCAGTTCAGGCTGTTTTCATCCCCTGCCCCCGGGAGCACAGCGCAGTAGCTGTTCTGGTGGTGAAATATTGACCGCGCAGCAGAAAGGACAAATGTTTGCTATTTGCCTCATCCCAGCATGACCCAGTTGTCGCCCGCAAAGCAGCTGCGGGTTGAAATCAAGCACTAGAAAAGGAGAAGCGCTGACCCTTTCGAAATTACATTACTGTACTACAAATGCTAGACATATATCTATAAGAAGTCGGCTCCCCACCGGAGGCCACCAGCTCTGCTGACACCGCCGTTTAATGAAACCCGCCGTTCCCGGGGCCATGGCCTCCACCTTGTACGTGTCATGTTTTATCTGCTGCGGGGCAGGAGATGTGCCCTACTTTCCCCTCGTACAGCAGCACCGCTCCCTCCCCGAGGGCCTCGAGGGTTTCCCTTTGAGTGCTCCAGCAAAAGAGATTTTTTTTTTATTTATTTTTTTTTTTAGTGGATTTCAAGGCCAAACCAGCTGTGCCGGGCTCAGGTTCGATGGCTGGCATCACCTCCAGCCGCCGCTGCAGCGATGCTATGGCCTTTAACTCCACACCCAGACAGCCTGGGACAGAAAACTGGCTAAATCTCACGTCACCGGCCCAGAAGCAAGTAGTTAAAAATAAAAATATAAGATAACACTTGGTAAAACAACGGCCACTGCTTGGAAAAAAAAAATCTGCCCTTTAATTCCCCAGTCCGGTGGCCGCAACATGGGCTGTAAATCTGTGCTAGCCACCCCCAGCTGGGACCAAGGCAATACCTGCCCGGGTATTTCTCCACCTTGGCTAAGCCTGGGATGCCACCCCTCGGAAGATGACACCATTGCAGCCGCTTTCTCTGCATTCAGAGAGGTTTTTCTTCTCCCCAGGTTATGAAGTCTCCCCCTGCCTCCAGCGAGGTCCCCGGAGGAACGCAGCCCCCACGGAGCCACGGCAGCCGCGTTACCTGGCCCGCAGACGGTGGATTTAATGCCCGTTTTCTCCAGCACCGGCACTCTGTTCACGGCACCTTCAATGTGTTGGGTGAAAACGTCCCAGTCCAGATCAAAGAGGCCAAAAGCAAATTTTTCAGATACCTGAAGGTAGGAAACAGGAATTGGGACACAAAATAGAGTACAGCTGAGGGTGTAAGAACTTCTACAGCCTCAGAGGCCGTAGAAAATTGAAGGTGCTTTGCAGACTCTGTTTTTTGGGGGGGGTTTCATGAACAGTCCAGCCAAGCCAAACATCTGGGCCAGAGCCCTGATTAAGACACCTGCACCAGGCTAAGGGGATGATGCAGCAGGGCAGGGACCGCACGGTGGCCTCTGTATCCCCCCAGCACAGCCTCTTCCCCTCATCCCTGCTGCCTCTGCATCTCGTGTCTGTGCCACAGACAGACCCAGAGGGAAGATGCTCTCCCGTGCTTTCCCCACAGGCTGCACGGAGGTTGGTACCCGCAGGAGCCGGGGGCTGAGGCGCTAACGCCTGTGCCCACCCCTCCGAGATGGGTTCCCTGGAAACCTGCCTCGTTCCCCAGGAAAACCTCCCAGCACGCCTCACCTCCTCCCAGAAGATGGGGTTTGACTCATATCCACCCACGGAAAGGGCATCGCCTTGGAGACGGAGATACACCGAGGCGTCGTGATCGCGAACGTTCGGCATGTTCTGAAAAAGCGGGGAGGGGGAGCGGAGGGGTGAGAGGGGGCCAAGAGCCGCAGGGAGACCCCAACATCACCCCGGCAAGGCTGAGCGGGATGACCTGGGGCTCTGGGGCACAGGGTTGGCACCCGCAGCAGTGACCCACCGAGGACGGGAGCAGCGGTGGCTCCGTGGATGTTCCCACAGCCCCAAAATTTGGGTGTCCACCTTGCCCCAAGGAGAGGGCACCCAAGTCAGCTCCAGCAAACCTCGCCAAACCACGGGCAAAGCGGCTTATGCCGGCAGCGACGCTGCGGGCAGCGCGCCCGTTCACCGTGCCTGAGCCCAGGCACCCAAGCTGGAAGCCGAGTCTGGCAGAAATCCCGCCTAATTAGCAGCTGACGAACTCCAGCGCTGAGGGCAGGAGCCGTGCCGCGGGTGCATTTGCACAGGCACCGGGGCAGCGGCGCCTCGGCTCGCCGCCGCTCCTCCGCGGCACAGGCAGCACCGGGGATGCTCCGGGCGGCGGGAGCAGCCGCTGCGGGTGGTCCCGGCTTGGAAAGCATCACTCCTCTGCCACCCACCTCCGCAGGAGGATGCGACAGCACAACAGGCGGGCAGCAGCGCGCGAAGAATGAGGGATTTGTTCTCGTGAATAATGGATAGAGAAACGTTTAGATCGCACGGAAGTATTGGTGTAGGGGCTACTGCAATTCGTGTCGACGAGCGGAATTTTGTGGATTGAACAGGAGGCGCCGGGGTCTGCAAGCGGCAGCCTCTTCTCTGAAAAGTCTCTTTCTCACTGTGTTTGTAGGGCATAGTGGAGTTACTACGGTATAAATGTAATCAGTACACCAGCACTTTTTAAAATGAGACACCTCAGCCCGAAAAGTCAGACACGGACTGTGTCAGTGGGATGGAAACTAAATAACCTGTCACCCTCAAAGCCCTGGTGCCCGAGTGAAGGAAGTCTCCTTCGACTCCTGAACAACTCTCTGCAGCTGGACACAGGAACAGATTTCTTGGGAGAGTTTAGAAATGCTTGGAGAGCTACACCTCTGCCTGCCAGTGACCGGGGCTTGTTCACAATGTGTTTGGCATCTTTCTGAACGCTGCTGTCAGACACCAAACACATCAGAGACCCTATAATGATGGGTCATCAGAGAGCCTATAATGACCCTTAATGGCTTCACATTGGAAGAGGGCAGGTTTAGATTGAACATTAGGAAGAAGTTTTTCACTCTGAGGGTGGTGAGGCACTGGCACAGGTTGCCCAGAGAGGTTGTTGAGGCCCCATCCCTGGAGGTGTTCAAGGCCAGGCTGGACATGGCCTTGGGCAGCCTGGTCTGGTGGGAGGTGTCCCTGCCTATGGCAGGGGGGTTGGAACTCGATGATCTTCAAGGTCCTTTCCAACCTAAACCATTCTATGATTCTATGATTCTACTGAGATGAATAAAAAAAAAGAAGAAAATCATCCTGCTAGTCATAACATTGTTAAATATTAAATACGACTGTATTAAAGGTAGTCTGATAGTCGTGCAAGAGGAGAAGCTGCTGGGTGTGCACTTCCCCGGGCGCAGAGCTTGACCCAGCAGCGCATGCTCCCGTTGAAGGCAGGAATATGATGGGGGGGTCCCCCAGGTCCGGGGGATGGTGTCTGCCCCATCTCACCCTGCCATGTGCGGGGGGGGGCAGGAGCCAGCGCTGCCCTCCAGAGCAGAGGAGCCCATCTGCAGCCGCACGGGACTGACCTGGATGCCCTCGATGCGCTCGGTCACCACGTAGGCGTGATGCATCCCCACCAGCGGCACGTGGACGCCGGCCAGCCGGCCCAGGGCGCGCGCCCACACGCCTGCGGAGAGAGCAGCCCCGTGCTGAGCACCTCTCCGTCCTCCAGAGACCTGCGGTGGTCTGGGGGTGACAGCCAGATGGGGGGGACAAGGACTGATGCAGACCCTCTGGCTCACAGGATGCGAAGCCACCCCCTGCCCTGTGGCTGCAGCCCCGGTCCCCCGCCTTCCCCGCCTTGCTTTGCGCCCCGTACCTGCGCAGTTCACCACGCAGGGAGTCTGGATGGTCCCGTGGGCCGTCTCCACCGCATACACCCTCTTCACCCCGAAATCGTCAGCTCTGACCTGGATGCCGGTGACGGGGCAGTTCTCGATGATCTGGTGGCAGAGGAAGGGCAGCAGAGTCACGGCAGGGGCACAAGGGCAGTGGGACAACCTGACTCCCCCGACATCTACCTCCCAAATCTGGGAAAGGTGAATCCAAGCAGCAGTCTGGCATTGGCCATCTCCCTTTCCCAACTGTTACTGCTGGTAATAACATACCTGCCTTAACTGCAGGCTTAAACCGCTGCTCCGTGTGCCCGCAGCTGCAGAGGATGTTTATTATTTACATGCACATGAGCAAAGCAACGCACCAAGGATGGGCTGGCAGTCCCTGCCTTGAGGAATGGATTGCTACCAGACCCTAAAACTTCTGCTCTCCCAAAGAACCTGCCTTGGGCGCTGCCTCATTGTGCTCCTAAAGGTCTTTTTTTCAGCCCGTATTTTCCCTGGATCTCATGGTTCCTGCCAGCTTTGTCCCTGTGACCCATCAAAGCCAAACAGGACAACACCTTTCTTGGGCAAAGACCTGATGCTGCAGGAGCAGCTCTGCTCCAGCGGGAAAAGAGGAGATGGGGAAGGCAGAGGATGAAATCTCCTCCCAGGGTCAAGAGGCATTAATGCCCAATTACTAATTAGGAATTACCTTAGCGCCTCTGGCAGTTGCTGCTCTGGCAAGAGTCGAGCAGGTACCGGCTGGGTCCATGGTTCCATCCTTGGGGACGTACAGGGTGCCGTACAGGTCGTCGATGTTCATCAGTGGGTACAGGTCCTTGGTCTGTGACGGGGTCAGGACGTAGGACTCCACGCCATACACCTTCCCCAGCTGCCAACCGGACAAGAAAACCAGGAGCTCAAGCAGGCAACAAATGCCTTGCTCAGCACTTGCTGCTGGAGGAGGAGGAGACCCCCAGGACGTGTCTAGCTCCCAGACGAGGCAACTGCTGCCCCAAGGCAAGCCCAAAATCCAGCGCGGGGTGGGATGGTCTGCACAGATTTCAAGGAATATGATAGAATCATAGAATGGTTTGGGTTGGAAGGGACTTTAAAGACCATCTGGTTCCACCCCCCCTGCCCTGGGCAGGGACACCTCCCAGCAGCCCAGGTTGCTCCAAGCCCTGTCCAACCTGGCCCTGAACACCTCCAGGCCACAGTCTCACATTCCCATGCAAACCGCCTGTACAGCTGGAACAATGACGCTACCACTACCCAAAAGGGCAAAAAGCCATGGCTGGCTTTAATTTTGCCTATTTTGCCAGCATTTTGCCTGATTTCAGCAGAAGCAAGGAGGCTGCCCTGGAAGCATCACCCAGACCATTTGCAGCTCTCCAGCTGGGAAGGCAGCGAGGCACCGGGGGGGCTCCGCAGCCCCGGGACCCCCACCCCTGCTCCCACGGGCAGGAGATAAATGCCACCTCCTGTGGCCCAGCTGTCGGGGAGGGGGGGACACACACCGAGGGGCTTCTCCCTACCGACATGAGCCTCTTGTACTCATCGAGGCGCTGCTTGTTGGAGGCGATGAAGAGCCCTCCGTTCTCCACCCAACCCGTGTGCAGCCCCGTCTCCGCCGGCAGCTCCCGGCTGACCACGTCCCGCGTGTGGGCCAGCAGTTCCACCTCCACGTCGCTGGGACGCAGCTGCCACAGCAGACCTGGCAGGGGGGGGACACAGACACACAGCGCACGGGTGGGACAGGAGGCTCCGCCGTCCCTCCATCAGCCCAAGGGGGATGCGGAGGGGGCGCCGAGGTCCCACGCGTGGCGTGGGTCACCCTGCCGGGGTTCTTGCTCCATCTCGTGGCGACGTGGGAGCTCTACAAATCCTCGATTTCTATTTTCCTTTGGCATTAAATGAATGGGGGGGAAAAAGGGTTTCTGGAGCAGACTACGCCAAAAGAGATAACCCCCCCCAAAGAGCTTATTGAATTAACCCTCCTTTCTCTTTACCAAAGAAAATTGGCTTAAAGAAGAAAAGAAAAAAAAAAGAGTGGAAATAAACTGTTTAGTTTTCCCATGGTCACATAAAACTTTTTTAAAAAAAGAAAAATTTGGGGATGTTTTCTTAACAAAAAGTTATGCCAATAGGAAAAACAGAAACCCTGAAATTCTCCACATTTAAAGCCAAAACTCTCCGCCACATCCGGAGCCAGCCTGCGCAACGGATCCGCTCCGTGGACAACGGCGCATCCCCAGCCGCGGGCATCCCCTGCGCCCCCGCATCCCCCACCCCAGGGACCCCCCCGCGCTGCGCCCATCGCCTCACCGGCCGTGTGCCAGGTGGTCCCTGAGGTCAGGCGGTCCCTCTCCAGCAGCACGACGTTGGTGACACCCTGCTTGGCCAAGTGGTAGGTGGTCTGGCATCCCAGGCTGCCCCCCCCGACCACCACCACCTCGGCCGAGGGCGGCGGGGGCTGGCTGGGCTCCCCGCTCCCGGAGCCTTCCTCCTTCAGCGTCTTCTGATACGGGACGCTCTTCTTCGCCGTGGGGCCCGTGGCGCTGCTGAAGGGCCGGGGGCTTCTCCAGGGGGCTGGCAGGCGGCGGGGGGCGGCCGCCCGCAAGGCGCAGCTCACGTAAGACATCTCCACCTGCAAATCCCAAAAAAGACACCTCACTGGCAAGCGGGAGGGGACCGTTTCGGCGGGAGCAGCATCTCTGGGTGCTGTGCAAGGGGCTCAGCAGGTCACGGTGGCTGGATTGAGCCCCAGGGCTCATCCTGGAGTGGGTGCTGGGACCCCCTTCCACTCGGGACCCCCGCTGCACTCCCAAACACCCTTCAGAGGGGCCCCACTTAAAAAATGGGCTAGGAAACGTACAGGACACAGCAACGCCTGTGCTCGCTCATGCCTGCACAAACCACTTTATTTTTTATTTTTTCCCCCTTGCGTTCAGGAGCTGTTTG
This sequence comes from Anarhynchus alexandrinus, assembly GCA_008711295.1. Taxonomy (NCBI): domain Eukaryota; kingdom Metazoa; phylum Chordata; class Aves; order Charadriiformes; family Charadriidae; genus Anarhynchus; species Anarhynchus alexandrinus. Next base: position 3,121,366 of record VUYV01000038.1, read on the forward strand.
GCCACCATGAAGGCGTGAGGTTTGCTCCCTGTCTAGAGAGGGTGGTGCAACGGCTGCTGGTGGGGGACGGGGACAGACCCTGCCCGCGGACACCCTTGTGCGCAGGGCTCCTGGCCGGGGACGTGGCCGGGGGTTTGCTCCCGTGGTTCGGGTGCACCAAGTGGGTTCTCGCAGCCCAGCGCCACCCTCTCCCAGGCGAGCCACGGGGCTGCCCCACAGCCCACACCCCCACCGAGCCCCCCGCTCGCTGCCACGCGGACTCCCCAAAGCCCCCGCTGTCCCCTCTCGCTGTGTTCCCCCCCCCACCTCCTCCCCAGCCCGGCAAATCTCCAAAATCCCACACGGGAAATCCCGCGACACCCGCAGCCGTTTCTCGGACAGCCCACGGCACGTTCCCACCGCCCGCAGCCGCCGCTCGTCCGGCTCCGCTCACCGGCGAGGCTCGCTCTGGGCTGGTTTTCCCTGCTGCGATGGCCGTGGGGGCCCCTTGCCTTCCTCTGATGCTCTCCTCCTCCTCCTCCTCCTCTTCCGTGCACGGCTATCCCCTGCAAAAAACATTAACCAGCTGGCGAGCGGAGCCAGCCCGGGCGGCCGGGAAACGCGGGCTTGCCTCCCTCTTACCCCTTCTCGTGGCTCTGCTGCTTCTCGGCGAAGAAGAAAAGTCAGGCAGAGAGGAGAAATTCAAAACAGGGAGGAAAATGCTGCTTTTCTTCCCGGCTCGGTGCCCAGCAGAGAAGAAACAGCCCAAGTGGGGCCAGCGAGGACTCGCAGCCTCCCGGGCTCGCTCGGCGCTGGCGGGAGCCGTCAGCTGGATGCCAGAAAGCAAACACGGCGAGGAGAGGCACCATCTGACCCTCCTGCTGGAGTTCCCAGCAGTTACATTTTAAGAGCAGAATTAAAATAAATTTACACATTTCCTCAGCCAGACCCGAGACCTCAAAGCGATAGGCGGGAACACCAAAAAAAAAAAAAAAAATTTAATTTAGAGGGGTTAGGAAAGTAAACTTTTGATTTAGATCTCCCAACCTGATGGTTTATTGTTCCTCCTGCTTAGGACTCAGCCCTGAAATTTGGGCAGGATACACAAGCAGCGCACGTCCTTTCAAGGCGGCTCTGAAGGACCCAACTTGGCTATCTCGGAGAAGCAGAGGTCGGGGTGGAGCCGGGGTTTGGCCGGCGGTTGGTGGGGTCCCCGGGGTCTGAGCAGCATCGTGGTCCCTGCAGTGTCCCCCGGGCAGCATCACCCACCCATGGCCCCATGGAGCCCCAGGACAGTGTTTTGGGGGGCTTTTATCATTCAACAGCACCGTGACTCTGGGAAGTACCCCCCACTTCTCCCCACCGCCCCGTGCCTCCGCTCTTGCACACTGAACACACCGTGGTACCCAGTTTGCATCCAAATTCCCCCAGTTTGGGAAGGGTTTGAGTAGAAGCGGAGGGGTTCGCTTGTTCCAGCATCAGCCCCCGTCTCCGCAGCATTTCTCTCCTTCTCCCAAAGATAAAACCGGTTTCTGAGTTTTAAAGAGAGTGCCCCAATTCCTCCAGACTTCTCCATGGACTAATTGCTCAAAATAACCACAGCGATGCAAACAAGTCTAAACTCCTGTTTGCAGTGGGGTGTTTCTGTTTGACAGGTCAGAAGCGTTTCATCAGCATGTACTAATTATAAATACGACCTTTGGGTTAGACCAGACCTAGAACAATACAAGACCAAGTACGAATTCAGCAGCCCGAGCCGTTCACCAAGCTCAGGACGGACAGCAGAGAAAGCGACGGCGACTCCGGTCCCTCCAAGCCCCGGGGCTCCGAGGCAGCTCCAGAGCAGGAATGAGGGTGGTTATTTTAATCGATGGTCCGCCCAATATAGAGGGACCCTCAGCCGGTTCAATCTTTTCCCTATAATTCTTCGATCGGTTATAAAATAAAGCAGCGTAGCGGTTTGCACGCGCCAGCTGGAGTTTTTCTAGGTCACAGAAAACATTATGGGTGATGCAGGCACGAACTATCCAGGCGTGCTGAGGCGCTGCGGCTCAGCACCGCGCGCACCGGGCTGCCAGCCTGTGCCATCACCGTCCCCATCGCCACCGCGGGCAGAACCAGCTCCGCTCTCCCCCACGCCGCAGTCTCCATTCGGTCTTGGGAAAGCATTACCGGTCCATGACCCCAGACAGAAAGCAGGCTCGATCCGGCACAGTCCTGCTGGGCAGCGCTTCTCCGAGCTCTGCTCTTGGCAAACCCCTGCCTCAGTTTCCCCATCCCGATTGCACAGCAATTTGGACCCTTGTTTTAGAGTCCACCGAGCCGGTCGGCACGGGAGCTGACATGCCTCGCTCGTGCCATGGCCCGGCTGAGGTGGCAGAGGGAGGTGGCCACAGGCTGGCCGGCCACAGGCCACCGGGGCTGCGGGGCGTGCTCCAGGGACAGCCACAGGGACATGGCGGGGCGGCTGTCGCACTCCGCGGCACGCAGCGGGACCGGCTGTTTGCAGAGGGCAGCCAGCAAACGCAACCGCCCGCCCCCGGCGCCGTGTTTGCTCAGAGCAGAAGCAGCGCCCCGGCGAGCAGAGCTAACGTGGGAGACGACTGTGTCAGCAGCTGCCGTTGCTGGGGGGGAAAAAAATAAATCATAATAAATAAATAAATAAAAAGAAAACCTGTGCCTGGTGCGTCCCCCCCCCTTCCCGGGGCAGGCTGGGGTGCGCGCAGGGCTGGAGGCAGCTGCGTTGGCCACGGATGGAGATTTATTCCCCTGGGATAGGTGGCTCCTGCTCTGGTTACAGCACCTGGCCGGGCCGGGCACGGCGAATAAACGCCCCGTTCATACCCGCGGCGTCGGCCCTCATCGCTGCAAACCCCGGGGGGAGGTTTGGACGCGGAGCTGAGCAAAGGCGGTTTGTGGAGGCACCCGCCCGGCTGAGGCTGCAACGCCGCTGGCTCCATCCACGCCACCCCCCCCCGAGGGTTAGATGTCACCAGCTGCCACCGAAGAGCCAGCCCCTGGGGTGGCAGGGGTGTCCCCAGAGGCAGGACCTTGCGTGGAAGCAGATTTTTGCATTTACCTGCTCTTGCCGCCACCAGTCGGTTCCAGCGCTGCGTTTTTGCAGCCCAGCTGACGGCGATGCCCGACCTGCGTGGGGCCGATGCTCGTGGCTGGCAGGAGAGCACCCACCTACCAAAAACTGGTACTTCATACATGGTGCATGCTGGAGAACTTCCCCGAGACTGAACAGCAACGATGGGGAAAGGGTTTATCCCAGGCGGGCGTCATCCCGTTGGCCAAAGCTCAATACCTCTCTGAGCAGCATCTTTCCAAACCAGCATCCAAAAGTGAGTGCCGAGCTCGTGCCCTGCTCCTCCGGGCAAAACACCTCTGCTCATTGCTCATTGCTACGGCCCCTTTCAGCTGACCCTGTGAAAGTCAAAGCGAGAAGGAGAAAGGAGAAGGAGAAAGCAATGGCAGCAATGGGGAAGGATCCGTTCCCCCTGAGCACGCGTCACCCCTGGACTGGTCCACCCCCTGGACCCCCAGCGCAGCCCAGGGGGCTTTAGTGACAAGAAACGCGACACAAGCCTGAGCCCTTTGGCACAGTAAAAACCACGGCTGGAAAAAAAAACCCCAACCTATCAGCAAAATTACACTTTATTTTTTCGTTGTGGAATTTACTTTGATGTATTGTAACTTAAAAAGGTCTGGAAAAACCACATGCAAAAGGGTTTCTAAGTAGCAGCTAAAGTTTCTATTCCAGCATTACAAGCTATTCCAAATGATTTCCAAATTCCCAGCTATAAACTATTCCATAAACAAACAGTTTTATCTATAAACCCCTTCCGCCCTACCCCAGTTAGTGCAGTGCAAGGGAAAAACCCAAGGAATTTACATATTATTTTCCAACGTATCCCATTGCAATTTCGAATGATCTGCGATGAACTAAAATATATATACAATTTTCTCGCCATCATAAAAAAACATTTCCCTTTCTTATTCACAGATATATATTGTGGCAAATGGCTGAATAATTACTTACAAACAAAACAATCTTTTTAACAAGTTTCTTACAACAGTAAACACAAGAGGGAGAGCTCTCCGGAGGGGAGAAGGGGGATTTGGCAGGGCTGGGAGGGGAGCGCAGGCAGCGGCGGAGGTCGGGGATCCCTTTGGGGTGGGAGAGATGGTGCCAGGGTCCCCGTGACAGAGCACACGCTCCTCCAGAGGGGATGCCCTCACCGCCTTGCCGAATCGGCCACGTTAAACAGGAGGGTCGCGTAAGGCTTTAGGATCTGAGGCAGAACACGAGCCGTCGTGAGGGTGTCTTGGGTGTGTGCGTGCGTCTCATCCCCCCTAAATACACCCCGGCCGCAGGAATGGGAGCAGGGCACAGGAGGAGCAGCTCCCTGCTGGCTGCACCCCCACATTTCCCCTTGCAGACGGGACCCCTGGAGCCCCAAGGGGCCGGCTGGGAGAGGTTAGCACCCACCAGTACCTCGGGAAAGCCCCGAGCGCCTCCACATCCCCTCGCAGAGCAAGACCCCAGGTGGGCATCCGCCCCGGCCAGACCCCGGCTGCACCACCCCATCCTGCTCCCCCCGCGGCACCGAGAGCGGCGGCACTCATGGGGCTCCAGGAGCAACGGGCAGCAAAGTAGGGCGGCTCTGGGCTTGTCACTGAGCAACACCACCTAATTTCCAACTCAGTATCTTTCCCTTTTCCTTGAGAGCCCCGAACTCTTCCATTTATTATCCCGACCAGGGCACTGCTGCTCCATTTGCGGCAAGGCTTCGGATGCAGCTGTGGTACCCCCGTGCCAGGGGCCGAGGGCATCAGCATCGCTCACCCACCCAATGCTGGCGTCTCCCAGACCTGCGCCAGTGCGATGCCACCAGCCCACACCGGGAACATGGTGCCCCACGGCAGAACCACCCCAAATCCCGGGGGAACAGCTTCAGGGCATGGAAGCACCAGCTTAAAAAGCCACTTATTCAGAGAGGCTGGAGGGCAGCTCCTGCGGATCAGGAATCGGATAGAGGAAAGTTGTTCCCTGTCACACACTCACACACATATTTGTTCGTATTTGCACTTTGGAAGGCAATTGTGGAGGTGGAGAGCAAAGCCAGTGCCCGGCAGAAGATGATGGATAGGATTGCCCGGCCGAAGACGAGGGACAGGATTCCCCCCCAGCAGCTCTGCCCACCAACCACAGGGGCGGGACTTTGGGAAGAACAGACTGGGACGGGCAGTGCTCGGGATGCTGCGGCAAAGCCGTGACAGACGGACCTTTACTTTCAGCAGCAGTAACAGCCCGTGGGAGGAAGAGAGGGGGCACTGCTCAGAGCCCCCCGGAGCGCACACGGCTGGGGAAGGAGAGATGCTTTTACAATTAGTGAGAGAAATCAGGAGTTGACACCGCAGCCCTTACTCAGGTGGATTTGCCCCCCCTGAGCTCAGCGAGGTGGGACGTGTCACGGCTGCCTGGCTCGGGGGGGTCCTCCCTGCCACAGGACCAAGCTGGGAGCAAGGGCAGGACAGACCCACGGAGTCCCGTCCACTCCTCTGCGTGTACCTGGCGCCTTGGTGGCCTCCAAAACCTTTGTGTGGCAAAGCACTTCTCCAGTCCTCAGGGTGCCAAGACCTCCTGCTCACCAGTGGGCCCAGTCTGCACCCTGGGCTGCCCCCTCTGCCCGCAGCAAGGCTGGTGGGACCGAAGGTGGTTGCAAAGAAAACCGGTTTGGGATGCCAAAGCGGCTCTTCCCCCTCCTGTCTGACCTGGAGGTCCACTTCCAGCCTACGTCTGATGGTCAAAACGCGCTCCTGGTTTCGCGGCTGGCATCCTTCAGAGACGAGCAAGAGCCATCGCCTCCTCCCGGGTCGGGTGTCCCCGCTCTGTCCCCTCGCCCCGGCCGCAGCGTGGTGCTGCTGGGCGCTGCCCCAGGGCTGCCGGGGAGACCGCCGAAATCCTGACGCGGGCAGCCCACCCGAGCGGCGTGGCAAGGGATCCACGTCCTCTCCTCGGGGCCGAGTCGCTCCCCTCCCCTTAAGAAACCCCCCGAATTCTCACCTTGGCCCACCCAGGCACCAGCCCGGGCGCAAACCTTCAGCCTCACCCTCCCACCGCCATCACCGCGGTGGCTTTTCAAACACCTTTACTGAAAGGGGTTTGGAGCCCATCCTCCGGTGGGCACCGCGCAGAGTCTCTCAGCTCTGTCCGTGCAGGGGAGCGCGGCTCTCCCGGGTCTCTTCTGCCGCTGCTACAGCGTTATCCGACAGACCGTCAATCTTCTATACACGTAAGAGGAGCGAGGCCGGCGGCGGCCCCGACGCGCGCGCACACACTGTACAGAGGAGCGGATCGCTAAAGAGTCTGCGAGAGCGGTCCTGGGAGGCGTCCGGCCGCGTCTCGCGGGGGACCCGCAGGCGTGGGGACAAGTGTGCGCGGTCTGCAGCGGCTCGCTCTGGGCGCTCGAGGACTTTCCGTCAGACATCCCCGCAGTCACTGCACCCCCTCCTCTTCCACGTACGTCGAGGGAAACCAGCCAACCTGCCGGGGAAGCCGAGAGGTGAGCTGGAGACCGGGGAGCTGAAGGAACCCTCCTGTCCCGTCACCGGGACTATTCCCCTGACACCACGCGCTGTTCCCGGTGAGCCGTTTGTGCGGTGCTGGATGCGCCCACATCCCCATGCACGGTGGTGATGGGGACGCAGTGCAGCTGTTACCCTAATTTGGGATGGAGCTAGCAACTATACATTGCCTTGGACACATGGGTTGTCTGCGACATATAAGGGATCAGGGCATGAATAACCTGTCCCCGGTGCTACAAACTCTGTGGGACACCAGGTCAAGCCATCAGCCTGCTGCTTTCCCTGGGGACGCTGAGCCTTTCACCTCCAGAGTCGCTCCTGCACAAATCCCCCACGCGCAGGTTTAGGGACATCGCCTGCGCTGGCGCATCCGCCTGCCCACCGCATGGTCCCATCTGCATCGTGTGTCACTGTCACGCAGCACCCACCCACCGGTGACTCTCGTGAGATGAGAGCCCATCCACGAGCCAGAAAAGAGCAATAGGGAGTGGGACGTGTCCCAGGACCGTGCGCTGAGAAACGGGAGAGGACATTATCTGGGTGCACTCACTCTTCCGTTGGTTTCCCCCTTCCACCATCCCTGGTCGCCGCCAATCCTGCTGTAGATCTTCACCACGTCGCCCTCTCGCAGCGAGAGCTCCCGCATGTCCCGCGCCGCAAAGTTGTATCGTGCCACTGCCGTCCCTATGACCCGTGGGGTGAACACTGCGAGGGGACAAAGCAGAGGGAGTCGGGAGCTGCCCCACCGCGCGGGACCGGCCGAAGCCTGGGGAAAGCTTGGTGAGGTTCAACCTGGGTTTTCCACCGCAGCGCTGGCTCCCGTTGCAACACCACCACCTGGAGCAGCGCGGATGGCAGGGCTGGCCTCGGCCGAATTGCTCAGTCCCGCACAAACTGGGGTGGTCAGGGTTAAACTGGGCTCCTGCTGGGCTTTAAACAGCTCCATGGGCTCGGGAAGTCCCTCTCTGCTGACCAGGAGAGTCCAGGAGGGGCTTGGAGGGGATGGCTGGGGTGAGGGGCACTTTTGTGAGGAGGTGGTAAAATTAAAGATTTCATAGGAATACACAATCATTAACAATGAAATCATGGAAAAATCCTGTTCCGCTATCAGTATCAGGTCTGGCTGCCACACAGCTCCCAGCACCCGATGGGACCACCTTGTCAAAAGGTTTCACAAATCAACTTGCATTTAAACTACTTCGAAAAAATTGAGTTATTGGGTTTGGAGTCTCCTAGAAATGCTGAGCAAAACCTGGATGTTTTGCCATGAGGAGGAACAAGCTGCTAACCCCGTATCCTCCCTGCTCCCATCCCCGCCAGGGCCCTGGGAAACTCGGTCCCGTTACAGATCAGAAGGTGCAAAACCACCCTGCAAACCCTAACGCTGACCAACAACTTGCGCCGAGAAGCACGAGCCGTCGTCGGACCCGGCCTCCACCAGCACCAGTACGGCCCCAACCGCAGATCTCCATCGCTTCAGGCAGGGGATGCTGAGGGGAGGCGGGAGGAGGAGCAGCAGTGAGGGGGAGGAAAGGCAGGGGCAGCGCTCAGCTCCCTGCCCCGGCGCCTGGGCAGGGGGAAGGCGAGCTGGAGAGCAAAGGTGGGAGGGATGGGATGGGCAGAGGAGGAGAAAAACGCCCCTTCTCTGAAGTTTGCAAAAAAANGAAGGGACATTGTGTTTCGGTGAAGCCGCCCTTTTTGTCCCAGGACTTTTTGAAGATTCATTTCAATTTAAAAAACTTTGCAAACCAAGGTTGAACGAAGTTTGAGGAAAAGCTTTGCCCAGGTTTTCAGCTCTCGGGATGGAAGGAGATGAGGATGAGCAATGGAGACGGTCCAGACACAAACGTGCAATAATCACTGGAGGGCTCGTCCGTCCTCGCCAGGCAGCCAGGCTGGAGAGCGGAGCGAGAATCGCGGCAGCTTTGAGCTCTTTCACCGGGAGCTTGCTCAGAGCCCACCCCTGCACAACAGTGCTCTCTGCGATGCTTTGTTAAAGGATCCCAAATTCTCAGAATGATGTTCTAATACCCTGAAAATTTAAGCGTTCTTCCCAAACGTGGCAGTAAGGACAGCACGTGCGGCTTTGCCGATGATTTTCCCTGTCTGGCCTAAAGAAAGTGCCGAAAGTTAAAAGCTTAATCAGGAAGACATGAACGGGCACGGTTTTGCGGCGATCCCTGCCAAACCGGCACCAGTCTGGAACGCACTGAAACGCGTGGGGTTCCGAGACCCGAGCGCCGCTGTGCTCTCTGCAGAGCGTCTGAGCCACACACCACATCCGAGAGCGCAGGTTCCCCCCCCACCCCATCTCCTCGGCAAAGGGCTCCTGAGCAGCCGCAGACGCCAGAGCTCAAAAACTGCCGGACATCGGGATGTCCTCCTTGTCCAGCAAGGAGGAACGGTCTGGAAGACGGTGTGATGCCGATGCTCGTTCGGTGAAACACACGGGAGAAGCAGGTCGAGCTTGAAGTACATCATGAGATCCCAATGCGCTAAGATTCACTTTTTCGTTAATTTTCGCCCCCTTTCTCAAATAGTGACAACTCCATCTCCTCCCTGCCTTGATTTTGGGGAGAGGGGGGAGCGCGTTTTGCTTCCAGCCAAGCCATGGTTAATTAACGTATTTCCAGGCTGTGCCCCAGGGCAGCACTGGGGACCCCCTGAACTGCCTGCGGGCGATGGAGGGACAGCGGGGACCCCGCGGGTCCCGCCGGCGATGGCTTTCAAGCTGGGGATGCTGCAGCCTGGGGAAGGCAGCAGGTCTCTCCGGCACTGGTACCTGACCAGAAGGGACTGGAGGAGCTCTGAGAAGAAAAGTTGAGGCCCTGAGGACTGAGAAAAGAAAAGTTGTAGGAAGCGCAGGAGGCTGCAAAGAGGTTAGAGAGAAACAGAAAGAGGCAGAACACGCATTAAAAAGGAAATTAAAAAAAAAAAATATTATAATGCACAATGCTTTAAAAGCCGACGGAGGAATACAGGGCAAAGCATGCAGAAGGTCTTGCGTGGGGGCGCGGAGCCGGGACAGCTGGTGGCAGGTCCGGCCGCAGCCCCGCAGTCTGTGCGAGGGCTCCAAAGTCATCCTAGCATTGTATTTAATGCAAAAGGATATTTAATCTTTTAAAAACTATCTGCCTTTGGTATTCTTTTTAAAATATACCATGGAAAAAGTTTTTTAAAAAATGCATTTTTCCCTCAAAGCAGCTATTTCTGCACTCAGGCTTTTAGACAAAATGGAACATTTTGTACTAATGCACGTTTGCCTTCCATTTTTTTTGATTTTATTTTTTTTTTTTTTTTTTAATTTTAGGCACAGACTTACCATTTCTCCCATCATCTCCATTAAAGGAGTCCCACTGGGATTCAAACCATCACAAGTCACGCTGGCACCGGATCCATTAAAACGCACGCCACAGAAACTCACGTGGGCAGGTGAGACACGCTGCATCCCGCTAACAGAGCGGCACGTCTCTCCCCCTACCCGCAGGCGGACGGGCTGCCCCTGCGGCCGCAGCTCCTCTCCCGGCACGACCAGGGGGTGGCAAACCACCCCCCCCCAGCACAGGGTGCAAAAGCACAGGAGGGAATCCTCCCACAGCAAAAGCTCTCTCTGGGAGGACGCCTGAGTTCAGAGGAGCAATGCCAGGCAGCCCCAGTTCGGCCGGACCCCCCTCTGCCCCCCACCACCTCCTCTGAGACCCGTCCTCAAAATGCCACCAGCTGAGCAGGAGACTTGTTTGTATTTAGGGGAGCTCAAGCCCTAACGCAAAGCTATAAATCCCTTCACCAGACGGTGCTCCGACACCTTGTGAAAGGCTGAGATTTTCCATCACGCGTTTAGCGGTGCTCGCTCGCGCGGCTGAGCTGGGTTTTACCTGGAGAGCGGGTGAAGGTCCTGGAGGTAGAGCGCTCCCGAGATTTATAGGGGTATTTCAGCGTCGTGTCCAGTTGTTTGAAGCTCTCCTTCAGCGAGTGGCTCTGGTAGTACTCGACCAGCTCCTGGGAAGGACGGAGAGGCACCTGGCTGTCTCCGCCATCCCCTGCGTCACTTGCAGGGACGGCGGGCACGCTCCAAGGGGCTACAAAAACCTACCAGCAAGCTTTCAAACTTCTTGGCTTCTGTGATGTGAATCCAGTTGTCCTTCTCCACCACCTTGATGTGCTTCACCTCCTCGTTAAACCTGCAAACAGTAGAAAAGGCACTCAAGAAAACATAGCCATGTGCTCCAGCCCCGTCTCACCCTCCGCGAGGGAGTAATACTAAATTACTAAATTAAGTATTGCTCACTTAATGCTGATGGCAAAGCGCTCGGCTTCAGCCGGTCGCTCCCGGATCAGGTAGGTGCCGCTGACGTGAGACTTCAGCAGGTTGTCCGTCTGCTGCCGCTCCATGTTCCCTGCGAACCTGAGCCCAGAGGTTAACTAATTAATTTAATTAACTAAAAACTATTTAAAATAGGCGCGTTTTAGACAAAAAGATGCATCTTTTTTTTAAAAGCGTGAAAGTTGAGAGGGCAAGTAGAGAAACAGGTCTCATCCAAAACTTCATGAGAAGAAAGGACAGTGCCCCGCGATCAGCCACGGAATGGAGAGGGTGAGCGATGCAGAGTGTAACCTCTTCCCTTTGATGCATCTTACACCTAGAAAATCCCACTGACTGGGAATCGGTCCCCAAGTAACCGAGGCTTTAGACTCATGAATTTGCAAACCTGGCTGGAGCTGGAGAGAAGGAGGAGGAGGAGGCAAGCCAGGCGCAGCCTCTCCTGCCAAGGCAGGAACTGCCTCCTTCCTCCCAAAACGGTTTTCTGGGCACAGAAAACGGGAAGAGAAACCAGCACCTCTCCCCTTTTGCCTCTGACCCTCTCCATCAGTGATGAAATCCCCACTGATGCCGCGAGCACCAGGTTTCAACACCCAAATGCTGCTGCTGCAGCGGCTGCCCTGTGGCCACGGGGCAGGCGGGACATAAAGCATTGCTACCCTGCATCTGTAATTCATTACCAGAGTGCCCTCCTGACACGGTAACAATTAAAAGGCAAGGCTGATATATCTTTATGGCCAGAGGAAGGTCGCGTCCAGCAGCGGGCAGAGCGACTCACCACGGGTACGCCGTGTAGTCTATCTCCCGCGAGGGCGGCCGGCTGTTGGGAGGCTGCAACGAGAGCATTGCTAATTACTAACGAGCCAGCATCTCATCAGGCTATAGGTCACGTGCGAGATGCTCCTCTCCATGGGAGGGTTTTCGCCTGCCAAACCGTTTCAGAGTTATTGGCTTCGGCGACGGAGGGCAGTGTTGCAGCTGAGCATTTCTCTCATAGCCCCCCAGCTGTGATGAACACGCTGCGTTTTTTCATTTACCTGAGCGGTTTTTAATTGGGAAGTGGCTGACAGCATTACAAAACACAGTTTAAAAAAATAAATAAAATAAAGCACAGTTTTCCTGAACTGTGACGGATCTCGAGCGCTCTGCTCCCGAGTCAGCCCCGCAGAGGAGGAATGGGGTCTGGACCTGGTTGCACCGACCCCAACCTTGGGAACAGGGCTGAGACCAACCTGACCAGATATTAGCAACCATGGGATGATGACCCACTTCCTCATGGAATTTTCAGAGTTGGAAGGGACCTCTCGAGATCATCCAGTCCCACTCCCCTGCCAAAGCAGGACTGCCCAGAGCACAGCACTCAGGACTGCATCCAGGCGGGGCTTGAAAGTCTCCAGAGAAGGGGACTCCCCCACCCCCCTGGGCAGCCTGTGCCACTGCTCTGCCACCCCAACCCCAAAGGAGTTTCTCCGTATATTTGAACGGAACTTCCTATGTTCCAACTTGTGCCCATTGCCCTTCGTCCTGTCACTGGGAACCACTGGAAAGAGTCTGGCTCCATCCTCCTTCAACCCACCCTTTAGATACTTGTACACAGTAATAAGGTCTCCCCTCAGCCTTCTCTTCTCCAGGCGAAAGAGTCCCAGCGCTCTCAGCCTCTCCTCATAAGGGAGATGCTCCAATCCCTCAATCATCTTAGTTGCCCTCGCTAATTTGGCCACAGTGAGAGGCCTCATTCAAGGTCCAGGGACTGGAAGGACCGAGGTCTCAAGCAGAAGGCTGAGAAGAGCGACAGGCACCGCTGGAGCAGCACCTCCCGTGACAGCCCCCAGCACCCGTCCCTGCGCTCCCACAGGCGATCCCCCGCTCCGTCCCCTCTTCGGCACTTACCCTCGCATCCACGGGGCAGGGCTTCACCGACGAGCTGGGAAAATAACCCGACTTCTTCGTCTGCAGCAGCCGCCCCTGCGGAGCCGAGCCGGGTGTCAGTGGGACGTGCCGGGGGAGCAGGGATGGGGACAGGCTCCCAAACCGCCTCGCAGCTCCCCCGGCTCCGAACCCCCAGCGCGTCCCTGCGCTCCGGGAAAGCCCACCAGTAACAGGGACGATGCAGAAGGCACTGGTTTAAAAGTCCCCGGGAATTTCCCCGAGGGAAACCGCCCTCACCTCCCACCACGGCGAGTCGGGGTCCCCCCGCAGCAGCTCGATCACGTCCCCAAGTTGAAACGTCAGCACCGGTTTCCCGGGGGGGGCTGGGTTTCCGTGGTAATTCTGAACCGCCACCATTTTAGGACCTGGAACCGATGCAAAACAGTTTCAGCACCTTGTCCCGTGTAAGAAAAAGCAAACCAAAAATCCACTCCCCCCCCCTCAAAATCTGTTGTTCCCTATCCTGTGAACCACGAACCTAGTGGCACCAGCAGGCAGGATTTGGGGGCAGAAAGCATGAAAACGGAAAGGAACAGTGCCCACAGAGAATGATTTTGGCCCCTGCAGTTACACGGATGGCTGAGTTCACTGAGCAAACACAAACCCACGAGGGCCGAGCCAAGCCGGAGCTCCCGCTCCCAGCCCTGCACCGGCACCCGAAGCTCACCGGGGCAGACCCGCTCTCGTTAGGCAATGCCCGCCGGCACCAAACCCCGCCGGGTTCGGCAGTGTCACCCACTCTTGCAAAAGGGACCAGCAAACACTCGCCTCCCGCTGAATTTCAGCCGGACCCGGGACCCAAACGCCCCTGAAGCTCGCAGCCAAAGTCCAGTTGTCTGGCAAACAACCGCACGTTAAATAAGCTTCCCCGGCTCCACGAAAACCACAGTGTTTATCTTCAGAACGCTTCCCCACCTCTGCCTCTCCCTGCCCAGCGAGAGCACTCTGCGCTTTCTTTTTTTAACCACCGATTTGATTCAGGTTTCTTTTTGCCAGGCTTGGCGTCCCTTCCGTCAGAAAAAAAAAAAAAAGAACAAAACCAATTTGTTCTTTCTCCTCCAAGCCAGAGCCCGGGCAGGGCAGGCCCAGCACTCTGCCAAGGCTAGTTTTAAGTAAAATCAAAAAATATTGCAGTAGCCATCACGACTAATGGCCCCATCAGCGCGCAGCGCCTGGAGCCGCACATCCCTGCGGCACAGCGGACACGCGCCGGCAGGAAGATGCTCCCCATCAGCACCAAGCCTCCCAGGCAGGATGCGATCCGTCTGCTCTGAAGGACAATCTGGCACGAGGAAATTCGCCGGGCTCTCCTCCGTCACCGGCAGGGCAGAGCCAGCCAAGGGCACGAACGCACCCGAAGAAACGCTGCGGTGCAGCGGGTGAGGGCTGAGCCCAGGGATGAGCCAGGTCTTCCCGCAGGAGACCCCACCTGCTGCTTTGGGGCGCAGGGACGGGGACAGGGGAGACCTCAGCGCGCCCCACCGCTCGCTGCGAGGGTGGCGCAGGACCCCGCTGCAGCTACTGATGCTCCTTTCTGGTTTGGGAAGGAGCTTCCCCCTCCCACGGGCTCAGCGTTAGGGACAGCCACAATCAGGACGCTGTCTCTACTTGCCCTCCTGCAACACAGTAATGCCCTTACCAGGTCCAGCACCCAGCGAATCCTGCAGAGAGAGAGGAAAAAGTCTCTGTGAGGACACTCCATCCATCTCACCACCGGGATGAGAAACCCTCTCCCGAAACCTCCCTGGTACCTCCCAGCCCGTGGTGCTCGCCCCGGTTGGGTGCTGGCACCTCCCGAGGGCTGCGGTGCTGCACAAACCGGGCCAGTTTTAGGCTGGAGAAGAGGCCATCGGTCTCCAGTCCTGTCCCCCTGGGGTTGCTGGGACCCCCCCCGAGGCTGGTGCTGGCTTTTCCCACGAGCTGCCCGCACCCGGAGCGGGCAAGGACACACGCTCTGCCCAAGGCAGAGGGGGATGCGGGAAAAGGACCATCGAACAACGTACCTGGTCTGCTGAAGAACCTGCAGGAGAAATGGTGAAACGGGTGGTTAATTTAACAGGCAACAAACCCCGTTTTCTGTTTCTCTTGATGCCGTGAGTATCACTAAACCGGCAGCAGCGCTTGGACTTGATGGAGGAAGCACAAAGCAGAGGCTGAGGTCACTCGAGTCATTGCTCTGCACTGGGTGGGCAAGACCCGGGGAGGGCCTGGAGCCGGACAAGGATGTTTTCTCACTTGCACAAAGTTCTGCAATTTTGCTCTTCCTCCCTCCACTCCCCACCCGAAACCTCCCCGAAGCCACCCCGTGACAGCATGAGCAGCGCCAGGGCTCTGACCCGGGCGCGCAGAGGCGAGTCACACGTTTGCCCAATTTAGACCAAGGACACAAAGTTTTGCTGCCCTGTGGGGTGTTTAGGATCCGGAGACCAGGTCTCTCCTCATCGGATACATGATTCCTGGCGCAGACCCTCCCGCTTTCCCTAACCAACATCTTCTGACGAGGAATTCATCGTCTGTCTTAAACACCCACCCAGCGTGAGGGCTGGGTGCATCCCACTGCCGCGATCCTCTGACACACATGGGACCCAGCTCTTTGTTTTGGGGGGGGTTTGGTTGGTTCGTTTGGTTTTTTAAACCACCAGCCAATGTGAATTACAGCCCTGGGAGGTGGGTGGGTGGGAGCGTACTTAGATTTTGTTCTGCATTAACAAACATTAGTGCTTTACAGAGCGAATCTTCCCCATCATTCACATGCATTCACCTCTTGGCACAAGCTGCTCGTGCCGTGAAATAACTCACCGATCTTGCAGGGAGGAATGATCTCCAAGCACTCCTTATGAGCACCCGCTCCACATTTGGGGCAAAGATAGCCCTGGTAGAAGGTTCCTCTGTGCAAAAAAGAAGTCAGAAAGTCCCAATCCAGCCCCAGCTTTGAGATTTTCTTTCCGTGTTTTAATGCAGATGCAGAACAGCTGGATGGATATTGCTCACCTTAGGAACATCCTGCAGGCTTTGCAGTTGGTAGTCTTTTCAAATGTGTACATCTGAAAGTTATGGTGATTTGCATTGGCTTTCTCTGGCTTTATGTTGGACCTAAGGGAAAGGACCAGGGGGTTATCAACCTGTCCCCACCAGTCATGCTGCACTCGTGACCGGTCACAGCAGCTGCTGTTTGCATTTCACTCAAAGTTTGGAAACCACACGGACAGATCTGAAATCGAGTGTGAAAGCAGACTCGGGGCTTGACTGTGCAAAGAGAGGATTTTGCCCATCGACCTTCCCCTGGGACAACATTCATGGACGTGGCCCTTGTCCGAATCAATCAACAGCCCAGACCCGTGCAGGGCCAACCCCTGCTCTGCTCAGGACCAGCTCCCCGCAGCAGCAGCCCTTCTCCTGCTACACCTTCCTCCAGCCCCAGCCCAGTGCTCCACACATGGCCTGACACCACGGCAAGGTGTCATTCCAGAGATGCACCACCCATGCCCTGGTGTAGACGCTCAGGGTAGGTGGTTTCATGCTGGACCCAAGCTCCCCTTGCACAGGGACCCATCCAGCAAGTGCATGTGAGCTTCCCCATTACAGGCTTTGCTATCGGAGCTGGTGACCAGTGACCTGGGGTGCGTCACAAAGAGTGTGGCCAGCAGGTCGAGGGAGGTCATCCTCACCCTCTACTCTGCCCTGCTGAGGCCACATCTGGAGCACTGTGTCCAGTTCGGGGCTCCCCGGGTCAAGAAGGACAGAGAACTGCTGGAGAGGGTCCAGGAAAGGGCTACAAAGATGAAGAGGGGACTGGAGCATCTCTCTTATGAAGAAAGGCTGAGGGACTTGGGGCTTTTCAGTCTGGAGAAAAGAAGACTGAGGGGGGATCTTATCAATGCTTATCAATACCCAAAGGGAGGGTGCCAGGGGGATGGGAACAGGCCTTTCTCAGTGGTGCCCAGTGACAGGACAAGAGGGAACGAGCACAAACTTGACCATAGGGAGTCCCATCTCAACCTGAGGAGGGCCTTCTCTCCTGTGCGGGTGGCAGAGCACTGGCACAGGCTGCCCAGAGCAGGGGGGGAGTCTCCCACTCTGGAGCCATTCCAAACCCGCCTGGACGCCGTCCTGTGCCACTGCTGGAGGTGCCCCTGCTCTGGCAGGGGGTGGCACTGGGGGAGCTCCAGAGGGCCCTTCCCACCCTGACCAGTCTGGGATGCTGTGACCTGCTGGTCCATGACACTGTTCCCCCATGCCTGGCAGCTGCACGCCAGAGCTACAGCAGCCCCTCACGCTCACATTGCCATTTCGAACTGCTCCATCCACTTCCTCTTCATTTCCTCCGTCTTGCAGAAGAACTGGAAGCCCTGCTTCCCCTGAAGGTGAATTAGGTAGAAGCCGTACGACCACTGCAAAAGAAAGCGAGAGCACTGATCGGACCGCTGTGCTCCAAACGCCTGAGCAGCAAAACGCACCGCACTTTTATTTGGGCATCCCAGTGCCTGCCCCGTCCCTGCTTCTGAAGGACTGCTGAGCCTTTGCATGGGTAACAGCAGTTACCAGGAAGGAGGAAGAGCTCCGTGTCTCTCTAACCCATCACAAGTAACGATGCCTGAATCAGCTTGGCACTGTGCACTAGGGCCAAATAGGATTTTATGGTGGCAGATGAGAGAACCCAGATTTTTCCGCTCCAGTGGATCCTCCCCAGCCATTCTATCTCTCCCTGACAGCAACTGACAGCCCAGGAGGAACATCTGACCTGCCCACCACACATATGCTCTGCCCGCCTCCTTACAACATTGCACAGAAAAACACGAGAGAAAATTGTGTGCTCTGCTTACCATTTTTCCGTGAGACTAGAAAGCATAGGAGAGCAAAGTGGAAACATATTTCATTAAAACACAAAGCTAGCAGCATTTCTTCAGCATCCAAGTGGTAAAATTGGCTATTCTTACCCAAACGTCACTTATCCCATCTGTGCAATACCTCTTTCCCATTGCACCTAAGTGGATTAAGTTAATGGGTCCCTGCTAAACCGATAGCTGGGAGGTTTTCCTTCACGGCTGCAGACTAAACCTCGAACCACCGGCAAAATGATGTCCGTTCAGTGGCAACCGTGCTCCGAGTGCTGATTTTGGCAGGCTGGTCGGCAACGCTCTCGCTGCCTTCCCGGGCTCCTCCACCCCGCACCTCGTGGGAGCGAGAGCATCCGGACGGACCTTCCCTCCCTCCGCTCCTCTCCGCCCCATCTGAGGTTTGCTCCCTGCCCTTTCCCTGCCCGCCGGCGGGCCAGAAAGCAGCGAGCAGCTTCCTCCCTCCTAACTCCCACCATCCCAGCCTCTTCAGGGCTGTTTCGCAAGGACACAGGTCAAGGATCAAGCCCAGCCCCACATTAATAAACATTTTCCAACGCCTCTGTGAGGCTGCCCTGAAAGCTGAGCATTTCTTTTCCAGCTTTTTGCAAGCTCTGTTTCTATTTTAAAAGGCTAATAGGAACGTACTACCCAAGGACCAGCCCAAATGCTTCCAAAACGCCCTCCAGCAGAGCTAATCACCGGTCCACCTACCTTCTTAATGTCCTTGTTGTTCATAGGGTCGTCAGTCATCTTGTGGAAGAGCAGCTCAATAATTTCTTTCAGCTCATAATTGTATCCTTTCCTTTTGCAGACGATCACCACTTTATCAAATAAAAATAAATACCTGCCCAAAGCAAGCAAATAAACAAGCAACCCAGTCAAACATCTCATTGAAGTCCTCACTCAAGGAGAAGCGTTTGGAAAGCTCTGCAGAGCTTCCCAGCCCGCACAGCTCAACGCGCTAACTGCGCTGCAACTTCACGTTGATGGTGGTTTCCGTCAGTGCAACTCCAGGCGATAATTGCATAAATGAGCACAAGGGGAATCGCCAGACAAAGGCACATTTAGTTTGGGAAAACTTCTGAGCACCATCGCTCACTCACCTGTCCTGCTTGGTGTGGTTGACTATGGAGCGGACCTTCAGCTCGCCGTCGATCTTCGGCCTCCCGAACTCCTCCAGCTTCACTTGCTGCAGAAAGCAAAGCGGGGCTGAGATCCGCAGGCAGCGCCGGAGCGATGCTTTGGGGAGGTGGAAACCCAAACCTGCCTGGATGGCACGGTGTGCTGGGGGCATCCCCCCACCAGCCCTGCCTCGAGCTGCTGAAGCTCCTGGGAACAGCACCGCCAAGCGCAGCGGGTGCACGAGCATCCCGGCATCAGGAACGGGACCACAGGAGATCCCTGGAGCTCCAGCACCGGCATCCCAGGGCAAGGCTCAGCAGTCACAGCATTTTTTGCAAGGTTTGGGATCCAGAAAGCAAAACCCCTACAAAATAAGCTATTTTCCCGAACCAAGACTGGAGATTTTGGGGAGGCTGGAAACCACCCCAAAGGTTTGGGCAGTTCGCCTTTCGGCTCGGAAGCCCTTGCAAACATTGCTCGGTGCAGCACGGCCGCCGAGCCACGGCAATCAGTCCCCTTCACAGTTCTTATAGGGGAAAAAAATATTGTGAAGCGTCACTGCTGGTCAGGAAAATAAGTATTTCACGCAGCTGTGTGTATAGTCCCTAATTATTTCATTGCTGTGCCACGTAGGCTCTGTATACACAACACCAATCCCTCCGCAACGTCCCGCTCAGCGCGATGAAAGGAAACACCGAGCAGAACGTGCGTGGGATTGATCTGCAGACAGGAGTGACTGCTTTGCTAACATCTCATCTCCCGCGCGTCACACCTGCTCTCTGGCTGCTGAAAGGAGGAGAAGTCGCTGCTTCATGCCCCCATTTACATCCCCGTTTTTACGGAGCACGATGTCTGATCGTTCGCACAGATCAGGATTATCATGACTGCTTCAATCAAAACCTGTGAGCCGTAACGGCCCATATCCCACCGGAGAAATTTTTGCAGGCTTCTCTTGAAAAAATAAGGACTTTGCCTCCGTCTGTTAAATAACCATCAATTAAAAGTTGACTGCTTTCAAACGAAGTCAAGGCTTAAAGCCTCCCAAGCCCAGGCCCCCTCCAGGAAGCCCTCGGGGTGGGCAGCCCCCAGCACCTCCCTCCATCAGCCCTTTTGAAGCATCTCAGGTGTCAGCCCCCAAATTGCATTACCCCGGCGTTAAGCGTGACAGCAGAGCAGCTGCGCCCGCAGCTGACCAGCCCTCCCCTCCCACCCCCCAGCAAATGTGGGAAAAAGCTCGTTAGCTTGAAGCTCTGCCACTGAATATTAAATTAATGGGCTTGTTTGGGGCTGAAGTGAGTGATGGTTTGCACAGGGTCAGCTGATGCACGGTAATGGGTCCAAGTGTTTGATACCTCTGGAGTTTGGAGGATGAGACTGTCCTTAAAGCATCTGGTTGAGATTTTGGGATTAGGTGCATATTACATGTGCCCTTCTCCTCCAAACGGGCCCTGGTACACTCTCAGTTAACCTCTGTCCTCTTTAACAGCAAAAGAAAACCCGCTTTAAATAACAGAGAGATTTAGGGAATTATCATGTCCCCCCTGCACTAATAAGAAAAAGTTGGAGAAACATTTTCAGTGTAACACCACCAAGAGAAGTCACACTCCATCACAGCCGAATCGGTTCTGTAATGTAGCAACCGCTTCTGCACCGTCAGCAAAAACACTGTCAATGACGAGGGAGTGTCGGAACACACGGGGATCTTTCTCGGGTGGCGCATCAGATTCAGTAGTAATTGCACAGAAAAAGCAAATACGTTAACAATAAATTGAAGTTGGGAACAAGAGGATTTTCTGACTTACCAGGTTTTCTATAGAGCTCTGAAATTCACTTATTTTCTTTAAAGTCTCTTTGTCCCTCTTTACTTCATTTATGTACATGGCCAAGTCCTTAAAAGAAAAGCGAACACTGATTTGTATTTTCCAGATGAAACCAGCACCTTACCGAAGCAGAAAACCCGGGAGCCCGGCTCCCCGCAGCCGCACTCCCCTCCGGACTCAGAGCCGGGTCCGAGCAGCAGCCCGCGACTCCGGCAGCACAGGGGGGTTTTGTGCTTGCACTGCTGAACCGGGCAGGCACTGCAATTTTTCCCATTTCCCAGAAGAGGGCAATGCGCGAATCCAGTGCAGCGCAGCAAACCCGACCCATGGCTTTTACCCGGGGGAGCAGCCAGGCAGCCCCTGCCCCGGCAGCATCCTTCCCTCCCAGCTTTCATCACCGTTAATTCCCTTCATCCCCCCGGGTACAAAAGCTGCGAGTCAGTCTCTGCTGTCAAAACACCCACGTCTGTGAAAAAACTGCTTTGGACACCCGGCTGCACGTTGGCTGTGAACAGCATTTGACCCCACTTGTGTCCAGCTGACCTCCCCGGGCGCTCCGGATCGCACCCGAGCTGGGATGCTCGGGTTGGGATGCTCATGCTCCATCCCTCCCGGGAACACCCCGCGACAGCGTCCCCATCTCCAACCCCTCTGGACCTCCAACATCTCCCACCACACAAAGGCCATGTTGTAACATAAGCTCGACGGAGCTTGTTCTGCCCGGAAAAATTCCTTGCTTACCCAAATTTTGACCCATCAAAGAGAAAGAACCCCATCCCTTCCACTAAAACAACTCCTGAAACCCTTCGGAGCGTATTGTCTGTGCCTGTTTGCTTCTTATCTGCTCCCTGCCTCCTTGTCCTCAACAATAGCTCTTGTCAACTTGGATTAAATCTGAACATGGGATTTTTTAAGACATCCCCTCCGGGTCAGACCTTCCTCAGCTTCCCAACATAAGAAGGGTTAATCACAGATGATAATCACAAATGTACGTGTCGATACTTATAACATCACAAAATACCCCACACCGGGCCGGTGGCAGGGATGGTTATGAAGAATGACAAAACCGAAAGCCTTATGAAGCAGTGCCCTCCGCCACGCTCGAGCGTGGAGCCGGGCTCCCTGCTGCCGCGCAGCCCGTCCCCTACGCGAAGGGGAAACACAATCCCACCATCCACCGTGACTCGAAACAGCAACGGCAACGTGCAAACCCGGGCTGCGGGATTCAACTGGGAACCCGCCTTGCCCCCACCATCGCCGTCCGCGTACTCAGGTGGAGGGTCGGTACCTGCCCCAATTACCCCTCACGTGCAATTTTCTGGTGCAAATCCCGCCCCCGCCTTGCGCAAACCGCTACCTGTGCGAAATCAAAGGGAGGTGAATCCCTTTGGGAAACGAAGCTCTGTTCGCCCCCACCCCTGCACGGCTCTCACCCCAGACGGCAGCGATGTCTGCCGCCTGCCAGCCCGGCAGACAGAAAGGCTGGAATCGTGATGAAAAACGTTACTGGTAAGCTAAGCCTGGGTTTACAGATCAATTAAAACCAAACTGCACGGCTCCCTATGCCCCTGCCGAGCCCCGCGCCGCCGGAACCGCACCTGCGCTCTCCTGCGAGAGAGATGAAATGGAGAAACCTGCTCGATGGCTATTGGCAGCTTCCTCCAAAAAAAAGAAAAATGCTGAGTCTGCAGCGCAGCCAGAGCGTCTATACATTTATTTATTAGCAGCGGTATTGGCGGGTGCCGTATCGTGAGGCCGTAAGCAGGGTTTAACAACTGTCACGGGGTTTAGTGCTCGTTTGAGGCCAGGGGGATGTGTCGTGCGGCAGCGGGCTGCAAATGCAACGCCCTTCAAACAACCTTGACTTTCAAGCGACCTGTGTATCGGCTCTGCACTCCCGGGCTTGCGGGGATAAGGGCTGGGAAGGTCACCCAACTTATGTAAGCGGTGGGAAATGCAGCGTCGTTACAAAAGCTGCGGCTCGGAGGGAGAAAACAAAGTGACCTGAGAGCACGGGAGCGAGCCCAGGCGCGAATCCTGCGCCGCTCTCCGGAGAGAAAACCTGGAGTTAACGACCATCCGCAAGTCAGATTCTGCTGACGACGGTCCCGCGGTGGGAGCGTGTGTGTGTAGGGGGGGAGGATGTGTCCACGTCAGAAAACATGTGGATGATTTTAGTTTTTGTTGCTGATGGTTTTCCTGAGATCTTAGGGGGGGGTTCAGCTGAAAGCTCAAAAAAAACCCAACTTTAAACAAAGCACAATTTTGACACCAGAAGCCTTCATTTGGGGAAAGAGCGTTTTCCCCTTAATTAAAAAAAAAAAAACTTGGATAAAAGGATTCCCAAGCAGCGCCTGGATTAACAGCGCGCAGGCAATGCTCCGCTCCCACTTCTGCAATACTCCCCGACTTGCTGATGCGACTGGAGCTCCTCCAGATCCCTCCTAGCAAAAACACGAGCCGAATCTGGCACGGCCCCTTTACACACAATAGTAATTAGTGAAAAGTCGTAACTTGTCAACAAATACCAGCTTCCCCAGCTGCTTAAGGAGGAAGATAACAGCCAGGCTCACGGATCTGCCGGGAAGCAATCGCATCAAATGGCAATCAATATACACACACATGTCCGAAAGGAGGAGACGCTGCCTCCCCCGGGGCGGTTGGATGGTTTTCCCATCGAAGTTTGCGTAGGACAGAAGCAGAGGGCTTCTCGCCCTGCCGTACCTGCATCGCCTCCAGAGCCTCCTTCAGCTGCTGCTTCTCCGGTCGGTCTGACGAATGGCTCAGCAGCTCCTGAATAAATAAATAAATAAAAAATAAATATGAATAAATAAATAAAAAATAAATAAATAAAATAAGAAAAACAAAGAGTTTGGGTGTACTAGGAAAGCTGCCCGCCCCGGGCAGGCTATGACCCGCGGGCAACGGGTGCCCGCTGCCAGGGTGGTGGCAGGGACACCGGGACGGGTGGCGTAGGATGGGGGAACGCGCCAAGCGGCTGGTGCTCGAGAGATCTGTTACACGGAGTTGACGGGAGGAATTTCACACATAATCAGATTATATGCAGGCTTATTTTATATTCATTAACTGCCTCTCGTGGCTAACAAGTGCAGAATTACCCTAGGTCACTGTACTTTAAGAGACGGCACAAATATTATGTCGTGTTAAGTAGCTGTAGTAATTATTTCATTTGAAGGGGGGAAAAAAAAAAAACCCTCAGTCTGCATTTGGCAATAATTCACTCTCCGCTGTGAAAGCCGAAAGATGCTACAGCGAACGTGGCAGCTGGAGAGAAGCGCCAATGCTGAAACACTTACTTTTAACAGGAGATGGTATTTCAAAACTCTTTGCATTGGAACCACCAGCAGATCTTGCAGCTTAAATTTCCCGTCCTGAACCTTTAGTGTGCATTCCTATCAAAGAAATCAGTACGTGAGTGAAGCAGCTGCGGGAAAACAGCGGTTCCCCCACAGAAAAAGCCTCCAATGTCCTGTGCCTGCAACGTTTTGCTTCTGTAAACTCAGTTTGGAGGAGAAATGGCTCGTGGTGCCGCACGCACCCAGCCGGGGCCACGGCCCCACCGCAGAGGTTATCGAGGAATAAAACACCGGGGCTGGACCCCGAAACACAGACATTCTCATGCATCTGAGCTCCTCCGGCTTAATGAGATACTGCTCATTAGGGGAGCACACGAATGCTCTCAGACCTCGGGAAATGTCAAATGAAACGCATTAGCTTAACTCACCTCCTCGATGGTTTGAACTAATGCGTTTTATTTGCGAGGGGCTGGAAGGAAGCACGCAGACAGTCGCTGTGGCTGCGCTGATAAGCATGAAGTCATTAAGATGAGCTAATGTGATGGCAGCAAGTTTTGCGACTGCTCCCTTCGCGTATTTAGCTACGTGACTCCGCTGAGACCCCCTGCGTGCCCCCCCCGGGGAAGAGGAGCAGGGCCGCCACGAGGGAGGGAGAGAAAGGAAAATCACGGGGAGGGGGACACTGGATGCTACAGCCACTGGCTTGATGCACGATCCAGAGAACACGTTCTAAAAAATGATTAAATGCAGTTTTATCCCTGAATGGGGCTGCTACTTTGCACGGAAAATCAAAGAGTGTTTGCAGAAAACGAGGTAACATGTACAGACAGCCCAGCAAATTCAGATTAGCATCAAAACCAAAGCAGGAATTAAAGATGGGTAGAAACAGCCGCTCAGACAACGCATCCCTTCTGGGGCTCCTTTGATTTACTTAATATCTGGATCAGCCCCTATTTACACTAAGCCCTTACGCTGCGGCGGGAGCACAGGGGAGTAATCCGGGCGTTCGCCCGCGGACCCGGGCTCGCCTCCGGCTGTCCCCGATGCCACGTGTGACCTTGGAAAGCCACGTGGCTCCCAGCTCGGGGATGCTCAGGGATGCTCTGGCTGCTTGGGGCTTTTGGGTCTCCCTGCACGACTCAAAGAGGAATTTGTCCACAGTCCCACTCAAATAAAGTCACTCGGCTTGGTTCAACGTGGATAAACTCGGGGGAGGAAGGACAGTGTGCCTGGTGGGGAGATGAAGGGGCAACCAGGGGATCAGGACGAGATAACTCCCCGCTTTACTCCCTCTCTGGGCAGCACAGACTCACCCCCACATCCCTCCCCGCCTCTTGCTAAACCAAACATGCCCAACGCGCCATTCCCAGCTCCAGCGAGTCCTTCCAAAACCCGTGCCAAAGGGGGGGAGGGAGGAGGGTGGGTGGGCAGCCCTCGGCCCCGATGTCCCCGTCCCGCTCACCTCCACCTTCTGCCTGACGTCCTCCCTGTTGGCGAGGAGGTGGTTGAGCGTGTTCTGGGCGTACTCCATGTGGCTGCAGTACTTGCCGTAAATCAGCAGCCTGGAGAGGGGAAAATCACAAATTTAATCGGAAACACTCGCCGGCAGTTATAACCTGTTATAAAAGATATATATACTTACATACAGGGAAAGGACATGGTGAACAGCTATTCCCCCATATAACTGCTTAGCAAAGTATTAACACTCTTTTACGGCATGGCTTTTTAACGTGTAAATCTTTCGAAGTTTCCAGAACTGGAGCCCGTGGGGGCGATTCAGCTCACGATGAGCAGAGGGGGCCGAGCGGCCCGAGGAGCCATTTTTCGGAGGTATGATGGCTCATCCCTCCACTCCTGAGCGCGATATATTTAAGCACCGCTCCCCATGAGCTGTGCTTTTGGAGTGCCGCGACAGCAAAGGGAAACCCAGCTCCACACTGGAGGACTTCTCTCAGCACAGGGTACGAAGTGGCTGTACAAGAGGTCCCCACACCCCCGGTACGACAGCCCAAACGTGAAAAGGAAGAGCGAAGAGGGGGAGGTCATTCTCCCCCTCTGCTCGGCACTGGTGAGGCCACAACTGGAATACTGTGTCCAGTTTTGGGGTCTCCAGTTCAAGAGGGACAGGGAACTGCTGGAGAGAGTCCAGCGTAGGGCAACCAAGATGATTGAGGGATTGGAGCATCTCCCTTATGAGGAGAGGCTGAGAGCGCTGGGACTCTTTCGCCTGGAGAAGAGAAGGCTGAGGGGAGACCTTATTACTGCGTACAAGTATCTAAAGGGTGGGTTGAAGGAGGATGGAGCCAGACTCTTTTCAGTGGTTCCCAGTGACAGGACGAGGGGCAACGGGCACAAGTTGGAACATAGGAAGTTCCGTTCAAATACACGGAAAGACTTCTTTCCGGTTGGGGTGGCAGAGCAGTGGCACAGGCTGCCCAGGGGGGTGGGGGAGTCCCCTTCTCTGGAGACTTTCAAGCCCCGCCTGGATGCAGTCCTGAGTGCTGTGCTCTGGGCAGTCCTGCTTTGGCAGGGGAGTGGGACTGGATGATCTCGAGAGGTCCCTTCCAACTCTGAAAATTCTGTGATTCTGTGAAGAGCTGGGACCCCATCCCTGCCCAAGGTGCCGCTCACCCCCGGCGCTCGCCCCTCCTGGGAGCAGCTCCGACCCCGGCGGGGGTCTGCCGGATTCGCTAAAACACGAGGAGGGGGCAATCGCTGAACCTCTGCAACCCAACCCCGCAGCTCCTCGGCTGCGAGTCGGCTTCTTCTCGCGGCTACGCCACCGCCATAATCCCCTTCATGTCTCAACAGGCGCCGTGCCACCCCGATGGCTACGCGCCGGTTTCCCTGCTGTGCCACGTTCGCCCCAGGGCTCGCCAAGGCAGAGCAGGGATGCGCTTCAAGACCAAACGATGATAAAAATCCATTCCCTGAGAGCGTTTCCCAATGCAGCTTGCTCAAGCCCATGTATCCATCTCCTAAAAACCCTTCATTCCCTGAGTCACAGCCGCTTGCAGCCCCCAAAAAGATTGCCACCACTGTATCTGATATGTGCCCTCCTCTCTCTGGGTTTGTGGGTATTTCACCAACTAAGAAGGCAAGAAACAATTTGATTCTTCAGTAGTGCCCAAAATGGACACAGGTGATAATAATTTGCACCTCGTCGGAGAAGGAGAGGCTTCAATTCCCCTTAAACCCCGAGGAGGTGTTGTGGAAAGCTCATTGCTCCTCGCAGGATGGGCCACAGGGACCTGGAGATCAAGAGAAGGGGTAATTTGGGGAAAGAAGGTTGTCACAGCCTTTGGAAACACAGTGAAGCTCTGTATAGACACCCTGGGCTATAAATTTAAACACCTGACACAAACAGAGCGGTTTTGCTGCGGATTCCCCCTTTTTCCTCCACTTCGCTCATTAATCCTGCGTGACAGGTTGGGTCCCCCCCCCCCTTTCTGGCCGTTAACTGTATGGCTGCTGATAAGACACATATTCCATCACCCGCTGCAACTCATCCGTTATTTCGGGGGCTCGTCACTCGATGGAGACGATGCGGGTGCACCTGACCCGGTGTCGCTCCGTAAACGCGGAGCGCTCAGCCCCCGGCGGGGAACCGAACTGAGAGATTTATGGGCGCCGCAGTCCCCGGCGGAGCGGCAGCCAACGCAGATTATTCTTCTGCCTTTTCCCCTTGACAACTTCGGAACACGCACAATAATATCTACCTTGCCAGCACTCGGAGAGTTTCAAAGAGGCTCCGGGAGCATAAATTCAAACTCCAGCTTTCCGAGGAAGAGATTTACAAACTCTTTCCTTCCAAAAATAAAATCTCCGCAAAGCGGAGGAGCGATACATCATTTTGGCGGGACGTCTCGGAGGATGCGCGGGGAAGCGAGAGCTATTTGTCACGGACACATTTGATGGAGGAAGATCTTACATACAGGGACCAAGCGGGGATTCTGGAGGTCCACATTCCCTTTTTGGTGGGACAACACCATCTCTCCAGCTGAGCTCCCTTTCTCCACCTGCACCCCCAGTTCCTTGCTGCAAAATGTGACACCATCTTTCCCCACAGGAAAGGACCCTGCCTGTTTAAGCAGGTTCCTTCAAGCTCTTCATCCCCAGTTTTGGGGTCTTCTCCAAGCCAAAACTCCCCAGGAGCAGCAGTTTCCCACGACACTGCGGTCCCCGAGACCCCCACGGGCTGAATGCAGTTTCGGAGCTGCCGTCACCATCTCGCAGCCATCGCTCTGGCTCCTTCATTCTCCTCTCAGGAAGGCTTTTAGGTCCTTCAAAAAATTGCTTGAAAACTCCCTTAGGAACTGGGCAAGTTCCTTCACCCGCCTGCATGAAACCCATCAGCTACAAGCGCTCTGCTGAGCTCCCACTGGCAAATTAACAGAAGCAAACATTTATCTAAAGGCTGTCAGCCCAAAAACAGCCTCGTGCTCCTGCACAGCCACACAGATCTCCCTGGGGAGCGACGCCACCGCCACGACTCCTCCCGTGTCCCGTCCCTGCTCCCTGCGTGCACCGCTCTGCCCCGGGGATGGCAGTGGCGCGTGGAGCCAAGCCAGGAATTAGGAGATCAAAATCACCTAAGTGAGTTTTATGAGTATTTTTAAATTATTTGCATTCTTCTTTGGAAACGTTTTTTTTTATTTATTTAATCCCTTTCTAGAAAGGGGCGCTGTGACTGATGGAATATCTGACCTGAGGTGTATTATTAATGTAGATGGTATTTCTGGGGTTATTGACTTCTGAATGGTATGTCTGTGTCTAGACACTGGTTTAATCCCAGTGAAATAACACCCTGGCACGATTCCACAATGAATCAGGCCTTTGATTAGTATTAAGGATATTAAAGGCTTTTATTAACCTTATCTTTGTGTTCTGGGGTACTCCTGCTCACAGCTGCCAAAACACAGAATCTATTATGTTGGCGAAAGCAACTTTTACGTGTATCCATGGCGCAATAGGTGCGGGACAAGAGCAGCGCCAAACAGGCGATTTTTTAGGGTGAGCGATCACTTTGACCCGAGCAGAGCGAAGTGTCCCCTGCGGAGGAGCCATCCCACCACATCACAGGCCCTCAAAGCCCCGCTGCCGCTTGCAGGAGAAGACTACGCTAAACCCTGGAAGGCGAGTGAGGTTTTACTCCCTTCTGGCTCACCGGAGCTGTAGCATTCCCGTATTTATCCCCTCTGCCACAGCCCTGTAAATGCATCGTACGCTCAGCCTCCAAAGCAGCTGCTCCCATACGGGATGCTGTGAGCCCACCGAAACTCGGGCTCGCAGGAACGAGCATCCCCGGGAGCCACACCGACTTCACCCCGTCGGGGAGAGAGGAGATGTCCCAGCCTCAGCCCCTGGGCGACCTGGCACGGTTGGGGCTGGATTTGGCTGCTTAAGCGTCGGCACCGAGGGATGTCCCGCCTGCCCGAGAGCATCTGGCTGTGGAGGATACAGAACCGGTCTGCTGTGACCGGCGTTTCTCTTCCAAGCTCCGAGAGGGGCCCTACAAATATTAACCCACAGCTGTTAAACCCGGAGCTGCCCGAAGACCGGCTTTCCTTTACCTCTCTTTGAATTCCAGAAACACTTTTGCCAGGCTGCTTCCTCCAGACATCATAGAGACGTCGATGGCTCTCAGGAAACTGAAGTGCACTTTAATTAGGTCCTAAAACGAAGAAACAATCAATACTTTAAACACATCCGAAGCGAGTGGGCAAACAGAGCCTGAAGAAATGCACTCCTTAATCAGGCAGTCATTTTCTCTTCTTTTTTTTCTCTATTCAGTCGTTTTTAAAATAAGTCGTTGTAGTGACACGCAGCCCTAAATGGGCAGGAGCGCAGCGGTGTGATTCCGCCAGGAGGTTACAGAGTGATAAACGCCCCAGGATTTCCCTCTCTATTAAAGTCCCTTTCGCAGGTCAGGAGGGAGCAGAGGAGGTGGGCAAGCTCAAACCATCTCTAAGTACAGCTAAAATACAGAGCCCCAGCCCTGGAACATCCGCCGTGTAAAACTGTTTTCTTCCCTAGAGTTCATATAATCCCCAACTCTAAAATTGAGCGTTAAAGAGCATCTCCTAAACCCGTTCAAGCTCCGCAGCACATGAAGGACTGAACCTCCACAGGTGAACGCACAAATCTGACGTGAAATCTGGAAGCTGGCTCTTCAGCAGGAAGGTGGCTGAGCTGCCGTGAAAAGAACAAAGATTTAAGCCCCAACGTCTACGCCGTTACCTCCAAATTGATAAAAATAGCTTCCATGTCTTGGGGAGTCAGTACCAGCCTCAGTGGGTTCATATAGTTCTGCAAGGGGTAAATGGAAAAGAGATTAAAATAGCGGAGAGGAGTGAGCAAGGGCTTTTTTTTTGTGTGCAAGGGAGGGATTTTCCCTGCTTCACCCATTGCGTTTACCCGGGCAGGGAGAGGACAGGTTTTAATGAATTTAAGCACTTGCGAAGGCAGACGAACGACAACGCGTTTGTCAAGACGGGGCTGTGCCGGGGACCCAAGCGGGAGCCAGGAACCCCCGCGGGGACACCTTCCCCCGAGCTCCCCGTGGCCCCATGGCGCTTCCCGGCGTGGGAAGGTGCCGGACCCCCACCCACGGGTGGGCACAGACCCCTCTCCCGCAGTTCCTTCACCTCGCTGCAGTCCTTGGCCACGGCTGGGAAGAGCTCGGAAGCATCTTTTCAGCTTTTTGATTATCTCACTCGAATTTTGCCCTTGAAAAAGCGCCGATGATGTGATTACATCGGAAATGCCTTTCTGAACAAATAAATATTAATAGAAACGTCTACATGACTTGTAACTACAAAAGAACCCGTGACGCAGCGCATGGAAGACAGGACCCTCTACCCATAACTCCCTCAGAACCTACTAAGCCTTCGCAAGCCTTTTTAAGGGATATTAAAGCGATAATTTAACTCTTCCTTTAGACTGAACCAGTAGGGCCGTGGCTGTCTCCATGGAACAAGGGCTATTTACATAACCGACATGGACATCAGTGCATTTTTATGGAAAAATGGGAAACGTTACTCCACCGTGCCAGTTTCGCTCACAGCTTCTTCGCAGGGACTTTCAGCAGACAGAGGCAAATAATTGCAAAAGGGGAGGAAACAAAAGCGTTGGGGTGATTAGAAATGGCAGCGGGATTTTCGCTATTGTTCTTCATTCCTGCTGCTCTCCTCGGAGCAGAAACGACCTCCAGGCTCCAGCCGTATCCACGACCCCGCTGTCTTGCTGAGGTGTTCGTTTGTATTTTTATTTAAAAGAAAGGCCCAACGATAACTTATCAAAACCAATTAAAGCCCGTGAATTCAAGCAGCAAAACGTTACTTTTAATCCAATTAGTTTCAATGACAAGTCAGCACAGCTTCAGCACTTTTGAAAAACACGCAGAATAAAGAAATTATTCCGCAGCAATCAAAGGGATGAGATATCTGCAAATACGGCTCTTATCGGCGCGACCGGCCTGGCTGAGCGAGGAGCGGGACTCTCACCCCGGGCTACGGGGGGGGGGGGACACAGCAGGATGGTTTTCAGCCTATTTCCAATATGCAGCGATCAGAAAAAATATGCTGTTTGGCTTCTACAGTTACAGGCTGCCCGTTTGTGCTTGTCAGTACGGGTTTCCTGCATCCCCCGTTCTCTCCGATTTTACATGTGAATGCATCGATCCTGCCTCATCACATCTGCCAGCTCTCGCAGCACGGACTGATAGGGCCGGATTAATAACGCAATAATGTAAGATCGAGTGATGATGTGGAAGGCGACGCTATAGAAAAGAGGGCTCAGCTCTTTACCTTTTCTATATCTTCAAGGGTTTTGTAGTATTTGGCCTCAGTTTCTTGGATTTCCAGCAAACAGCAATTTCTTTTGTCATCTTCTGTCATTCCCATTTTCTAGAGAAAGGAAGAATAACGCACGGTCAGGTGCTCTTCAGAGGGGTCCAGCAACCCGCTCGGGTGGGGCCGAGCTCCAGCTCAGCCTTCAGCGATGGCAAACTCAGAACAAGCGCAAGTCTGGAAAGTCAGGGGAGTACTGCTACTGGTTTATGTTAAAGGAAACTATATTTATGCCCCAAAAATTAGGAAGGAACCCCAGCTGTACTATTCAATATGTTTCAACATGGCCAGAATTATATTTTTCGCATTTATTATAGCTACATCACCAAAGACTATCAGCTAAAGAATAAATAAGAGATAAATGCTGGTTTTCCCCATTTTTTTTTTTTACTTAAGATGAAACTCCCAACAGAGCCTAAAGGGGTCATAAATAATATGTTGGATTTACACAAATCCCCTGCCAGGGTTGCCAATTCTCATGATTTTAGGTCAGATCTGATAATACACGTGTTTCTTTAGTTTCAACTCCTGGAGTCGCTGCTCTTGCTTTTACATCTGTAAAGCGGAGCTGAAGACACGTGTCGGGAGGTGCTGCGCTTGTCAAGCGCCGTCTCTGAACTCGGGAGGTGACTCCGTGATCGGGGTTTAATGGCCATGCACAGGAGCGGACACCCTCTGGACACCCCCTTTCGCTCACAGCTCACACCTATCACCTGGATGGAAACCAATATTTCAATCAATGCGTCTTACCTGCATATATCTAATCTGAAGCATGCAGAAATACAAGAAACCAATTAGCATTACACACTTGCTATTCCAACAAATCTTATTAAAAAAAAAAAGCCATTATTTAAACAGATATGTGGATGCTTATATTAAAAATAGACTCTTTTGCTCAGGGAAGGGGAGGAGAGGGAGTCAGAGCCTCCATCACTGCTCAGAGGTGTCCGAGAAAACATAAAACCTTGTGGAGGGGACAGTGAAAAATTGCCAATTCCACTGACCCTAATCCTGCACTACCCTGGCTGTGGGGCACCCACGTGGTGGGAGCTTTCCCCCATTTTTGCCTTTTATGCAAGAGATTCCTACCAGAACCTTCCCAAGGGCCAACTGGCTTCTGCAACTGATGGCAACTTGGTAAAAACACCGGTGGCCAACGAGCTGTGCTGACTTTGGCATTGCCACTGGTGTCTGTAAATGGCTCCACACGCTTTGGCAGGATCAGTGGGAATATTCTGTGCCCAACTCCTCGACCCAGACAGGTTTTCGGCGGGCAGGGAGCTCCTCAGGCTGCACACAAGGCACGAAGGGACGAAATGCCCCAACCCACCATCGTCATGGTCTTGGTGCCGCTCGCAGCCGGGCTTGGGAGGGGGGAGAAACCACCCCGTGGGCATCGCCGGCACCCAGCTCGGCTCGGCTGCCGGGCTCGGTGGGGTGCAGCCCTGCCGTCCCGGCCCCCCAGCGCCTCATCCTGCACAGCCACGCACCCCGCTCCGGGGATTTAACTGATCAGCGAACTCGTCCGTTGCTCCTGCTTTGTGATGGGGAGGTATGTACGGCGCTGTTTGCGGCCAGGAGAGAGTAATTGGAGCCTGAACAAAGCCGGGGGGGGGCAGATATCAGAGGGCGGGAGAAAATGTAGAAGGTTACACTCTGGTGGCAAGGTCCCTTCCAGCTCTGCATCACCAGAAGCCAGGGCAGCCCGTCTCCTCCTTGCTGGGGACAGAGGGAGCGAGGGCGGCTGCGAGCACCTCTGGGGACATGCAAGGGCCACCAGCACCTTCCTGGCTCATCCCCGGAGCGCGATACCTGCACCAGAGCCCTTGGAGATGATGCAAGTCCCTCCGTGAGGCTGTGCGTGCCGCACACCCGGGTTTCCCCATCATCGCAAGACTTTTAGAGATGCTGAATGGGGTCGGCTGCTTGTCCCTAAAGCCACGTGGGTCCCCGCTGCCCCAGGAAGCTCCTCTGCAAACCATCTACCTGCTCTGAGACACGCCGGCAGGAGCGGCAGCAGGCACAGACCCGCGCTGCATCCTCTGCGCGCAGACCTGTCAGCGCTCGTCCCGATCTAAAACTACCGGTGGCAGACACGGCACATCTGGCCGACGGAGCGGGCAGAGCCGCCGCGTCCCCCCTCCCCAGAAAGGGCTGAACTGACACACGCTGCCTCGCCTCGGCAGCAAATGACTATTTTTAGCTTATCTTTTAGAGCTTATTAGCTCTCCTTTTCCCTTCCTTCCTCCCCAAACTCCTTCAGATGACAAGATGGGCTGGGAAACTCCTCGGAGAACCCCCTCCGGGCCAGCGCCATCCCAGCTCGGCTTATTTTTACCTCTCACGAGGCAGCTCAGTTTCAATGAAGGATGCAAAGCGATTCGCTTCCCTGCAGCATCACCTGTCATTGGCGGACGGTTATTTATTTAATTGAATTCTCTCCTTTCCCCTCCCATCGAGGCACAGCTTTAAAAAAACGCATATAAATTGTTACCATGGGCTGCTGAACTTCCACTCTGATGATATCTTCATAGATATCATCGCCTTCATCTTCACAGGGGACGCAGTCGTAAATATCCTCCCCCAGATCATGTTCGCTGGAACGAGAAGGAGAGCGATTTAGCGATGATAACAGAGAGGGTACGTTCACTGCCACTTGATCAGGCACACCAACAGCTGCTCTCGCGCCAAGGAGGGAGGATAACCACGACAATAAGAAAATCCTCCTGGCCCACAGCACTGACACGCTCAGTCCACGTTCTCTGTTTGCATTAGGAGTCTCTGCTATTTCCCAGATCGGTACCCGCCGCACATCTCTTTCCGCTCGCTGGAGGCTGGAAAAGGCCAAACGCTGCTCGACACGAGCGGGGACCGTGGCCAAGAAGCGGCTCCGAGCCCTGTGCCAGGCGTGCTCGTGGTGCCCAGTCCACCGTGGTCTGCCAGCTCTGCCCCCGCAGCGGTTTTGCTCGGTGCTAATCGGCCTGGCCGAGACGGACCCACCGGCCAAACGTCCCGGTGGGACCATCTGAGCCACCACACGCCACTGAGCCCGGCATCGCGCTGGGACCGGCTCCATCTGCCTCCCAAGATGTCCGCAGCCTCCTGCGCACCTCCGGCCTCTCCTCTTTAGCAGCAGCTCTGGTGTCAGTGACTTTAACCATATTATACTTAGAGAATATATTTTCATAGAATCATAGAATCATAGAATGGTTGAGGTTGGAAAGGACCTTGAAGATCATCGAGTTCCAACCCCCCTGCCATAGGCAGGGACACCTCCCACCAGCCCAGGTTGCCCAAGGCCATGTCCAGCCTGGCCTTGAACACCTCCAGGGATGGGGCCTCAACAACCTCTCTGGGCAACCTGGGCCAGTGCCTCACCACCCTCAAAGGGAAAAACTTCTTCCTAATGTTCAATCTAAACCTGCCCTCTTCCAGTTTGAAGCCATTCCCCCTCGTCCTATCACTCCATGCCCCAGTAAAAAGTCCTTCCCCAGCTCTCCTGTAGCCCCTTTAGGGACTGGAAGGCCGCAATAAGATCTCCCCAGAGCCTTCTCTTCTCCAGGCTGAACAGCCCCAACTCCTTCAGCCTCTCCTCATAGGAGAAAAATTTTAATGGGTTGCATTTTGGTATGTTTAAAACACTACACTCACTCTTGATGTGCTTTTGCTTTTTCTCACGAAAAGGCTTCCTCCACACCAAAGAACCACCGCCACCTTCCCCCAAACTGCTGTAGGAGCCCACGTCCATTCAATGCAGCGCGCAGACACCAAATAATCATCCGACGGCCCCGCGCAGTAGGTAGAAGCACCCCAGCCCTGCCGCGCCGAGCGGGGAAGCTCAACGGGGCTGAGCGGAGCTCCCGGGGCTGCGCAGGGACCCGCCACGGGCAGAGCTCAGCCCACGGCCAGCCACGGCCCCGCGCTCCCTCCGGCCACCGGCACCACCTCCAGGTTTAAAAGCTCTGGATCCAGTTTTTCTTGGTGGTGCCCCGACTCCCGTAAAGCACAATCCCGGCCCTGACGGGCAACCGGGTGATTTTTAATCTATCATTTCCCAGAGGAGGGGGAGGCTCTCCTGGGCACCACCAGGAGATCTCGCCCGACGCTCAGCTGGGCAACGCTCAGCCCCGGCGCTGCGCAGAGCCCAATGATAACATTTACATCGGAGAGAAACTGAGCAGCGGAAAAGTCCCGTTTCCAGGACTGCCCCCATCGCTCAGGAGATGCCCCCGCCAGCACAGGATTTAAGGCATCACCGAGGCGTAGTGCCCAACTTGTGTTTTAAGGTGACGGCGTTAGGTACTTAATTGTCATCTGAGCCTTTACAACGCCCCCCCAGGGGCTCCTAAGGCTTAGAACACTTTTGAAAATTCAACCCGTAATAAATACCAATTAACAATAATAATTTTAGCGCTTAGATCTACAGGTGCTGATCGCTAACGGCTCCCACTGAAGTCAACCTCATGGGATCAGGACAGTGTGAAACGCTGCAATATCAAACAGCGTTCGCATATTTTACGAGCCCTCTCTTTCAACAGGGGTATTAATTACATACAAATATATTTAGGTGTAAAACTGTGCTCAAATGGTAACACTCGACATCTCTCTAGGATAGAGCGTGGAGCAGCAAGAGCACATCTGTTTGCAAAACTGGGCTTTATTTCTTTCCTAAATGCAGTTCTTTCTATTTTTAAAAACAGATTTATTTAATAAAAGTTTGGGGATTTTAAATAAATACACTGGCGTGATGTATCCGTCCCATTCTTCCAGAGTGATGCATTACAGCTGCTGTAATAATGCCCACTAATAGCTGGTGATCCATCTTCCCCTTCCCAAGCGTCGCCGTCACCGTTATTATCTGTACCAATATTTATATTCTCAGCTCCGCTCCTTATCCAGAGCGAGTAACTCCCCGTTCCCGATTAATCTTCCCTTCCCGCCCGCACCTCTCGGATTGCCGGCTGTCTCTCCATACATCATTTCCCCCGCTCGAGGGCTGTTAGAAAACGTATGGTTGGGTTAATGTGGCGAGCGCCAGCCCGGCTGGGTATGATACGACCACGGCGAGTGCCGCGGTGATGCTGCTGCCGGCGCAGAGCCCTCTTTGTGTGACGGCTGCTCATGACCAGCAACGAGAGCTGTTTTGGGCTCCACGCAGAAGGAGAAGATGGCATCTTGAGGTGTCCCTGGGAAGCCCCACATCCTGAGCACCATCTGGACCTGTTCTCCTGCACACAAGCGCAACAGGGTGCCACGTCCAAGCCTCAGTCCGCAGCATCGCTTGCTGCTGCACGGGGGCTCGAGCCTGGCCAAGCCCTCCTCTTCTCCCCCACCAAGGAGCCAGGAGCTCTGGACCGTGGCCAGGCACACGCCAGGACATCACTGTGAGAGACCCAGGTGGCAGCACGGGATGCTGAAGCGGTTTTGCTAAATCACAGGCTGCCTGGACCGAGCCTGGAGAAGGAGGACCTGGCCCAGCCTGGCCCTACCCAGAGCTCTTCTGGGCCACCAGGAAAGGGGCAGAAACACCTACTAAGGGACAACACAGCGAACTTGTCCATAAAGCTTGTCCAAGAGCCACCTGACACAAACACTGTACCCATCACGGGGGCCACATCTGCCCCTTGACGTTCTCGTTGCTCTAACCAAGGGGTCAACTCGCTGCTGCTCCACTTGTCCCTCCTCATCAACACCAGTACCAGCCCTTCCCATCTCTGATTCCTGGCCCCAGACAAAAACCAGGGACAACTCCCTTGTCCTGGGGCCACCTAGAAAGACACCTCCTTTTCAGAGCTCAGGGGAGAGGCACTAGAGATGCTCAAACCCAACAGCTGCGGTGGTATTAAAACAATGATACCAATGTCAGTGGACCTTTATTTATTAAAACACATTCCTGGTACATCTCTGAGAAACACCGGAGGCTGCCAGTTTTACGGAGAGCAGTAAAACGTGCAGATTAGCCTCTGCCGGAGCAGCCCGCGAGCAGCAGAGCCATGCGGGCGCGTGTGCGGCTGTTGACACCGCTGCTTTGCACATATTGATTTTCCTCAGTCTCCGCGTTTTGTCTGTCAGAGTTGAAAATACGCCCCCTCCCCGACATTAAGACAGAGAACAGGCACGGGGGCGATTTTAGCCAGTGGTGACCGAAAAACACACTAAATTTTAAATGCCGTAAGGGGAGGGAAAGCGGGGCAGGTATTTTCCATGTTTAGCGCAGTCCCCCACTGTGGGAGGCAATAAATTCAGCATCCCAGGCATGTCACGCGTAGACCGAACAACTTGAGCAAGGAAGGTCAGATCCTCACCTCGTTCTTCACAAAGAAAAGCAATTTACTCCTTCAATAAAAGCAGCGGAGTCCGTGAGTTACCTGTGGGTATCAGAGCCTACGATCTACCGCCTGGATTAGAAGATTCATTGACAGCTCTGGGTTCAGGAAAGGGATTTTATCCGCCCTTCAGAGTTAACGCCAGCATTTGCAATTACTGTTATTAGGATGGATGTAACCAGCTTTGGGCTGGCAGCATCTTGCCTAGCCAGGAAAGCTCATTCAAAGCAAAAAGAACAAAGCTTTTCATATCTACGGCAATTTCAGGCAACAACACTGCTTTTGGCAGAGCCGTTCCTCCCTGGCAATGCCCGCTCGGTACGAAGGCCCTCCCAAGCAGGCAGCGGCCATGCCAAGGAGCAGCTCCCTCAACAGAGGGACCGATGCCAGGGGTATCAGGGACAAACAGGGACATGGAAGGAGTGAGCTGGGGAAGGGGGACGTCCCTCAGGGACCGCTGGAACCTCCAGCAGTTGCCAAATTTTAAAGAAATCATCCCAAATAGGATGCCAAAGTCAAGTTAGTTTGAGGAAGAACCTCACTGCCTCGGGTGAAGGCACTGGTCCCACTGTTCCCACCACTGGCAACCAGCCCTCCAGAGCTCAGCGCTTGGCCAAAACAGAGGGCACAGTCTGCATTTGGGCTTTGGGAGAAGATGAGCTCCAGACTTGGCTGCCCACACCCGCCCATGATGCCCTGATAAATAACCTGCAGCAGGTCTGCTACGCTAAAGGGATGCTGCACACCATGTTTGCCATGACACTGTGGATGAGGAGGGTAAGCGGGGAAGCTCTGAGGGTCTCAAGGGCCACTGAAGAACCTCTTCATCCATAAAAGCTGCTCCGGAGCTCTGGGAAGTTGCTGAGTTTGTACCAGTTTCAAGAATTCAAGGATGAGCCCAAGCGAGGCCCTCAGGGCAAACCCACCACGCCAAAACCCTGTCCAAACCACGGCGCTCCTTTCACTCCACTGATGAAAGAGCCAGAACCACCAGGAAGAGAAAAAGAAAGAGGAGGAGGAGACAGAAGGAGCTAAAATAAGACAACCAAAAGAACAACCCAAATCTCCAGCCCTGTGGCCGAGGTTAAGACTCAGAAGACCTCAGAGCCACCGCCGGGGCCAGGCTGGAAGTTCATTTGGAGGGTCCCCGAGACAGCTGCCCAGCAGCTGCGAGGCTCCAGTTCGCCCCAGTAATCCTCCACTTTCTCATTCTTACTCTGCACTTACAGCTATAAATAGGCAGTTCATCCGACCAACCCCCTCATTCACGGTCTCCGTCAGACGAGGACAAGCAGAGTCCTGTCTTTGCAGCACATCTGGCAGGCTGAGGTTTCAGGGTGAAGGAGTGCAAGATGTGCAGTCGCTGGACTCGAGCTCTTGCAGGGTTTTAATTAGCCAGATTGCACTTGGACGGAGACACGCGTCTGGAAATAGCAAGAGAAGCCTTTTGCCATCTATTCTACTCAGGTCTTACGTTCCCCATTCAAAGTGGAACATTATAATCGCAAGAATGAGCCTCACACAGTTATAACAACTAACATGACCCTAGAGGTGGCACACGCAGGACATACAAAAATCTTT
This sequence comes from Anarhynchus alexandrinus, assembly GCA_008711295.1. NCBI lineage: Eukaryota > Metazoa > Chordata > Aves > Charadriiformes > Charadriidae > Anarhynchus > Anarhynchus alexandrinus. The sequence continues at coordinate 3,161,043 of VUYV01000038.1, forward strand.
ACTGGTGACAGAGAAGAAAAGACACGTTTCCAAGTGCTACAGCTCGAGTGCCTCGTACCACGGAGCCATTTATTTAACTGGTTGGCATGTGTGGTTTTTCCAACACAGCAAAAATAATGAGAAAAGTGGCAGCTAACTTATCATCTCACCTTGGCTCCTCTATTCATTACTTTTTTTAATGCACTCGAGAAATTCTGCTGATCGCATCACTATTTTGGAAGACACGAGGGGGCAACGCTGGTGACAGCAGTCAAAGAAGTAGGAGAAACTTCAGCGAGAAGCTCCTGGCAGGAGACGAGTTGTTGGCAGAGTCTGTGCCCCAACGAGCTGCCTCACTTGAGAAATCGAGGCCAGGCAGGAGATCTTCTGCACCCCCCCTTCTCTGCGATGAACGGTTTGGAAATACGCCACTATCCCCACTACTTTTGCTGGGGATAAATCCCCAGTGAGCCGCAGCTCGAAACAAGACTGGGGGACACCAACCTGCAGGATGAAGCCCCCCCAGCTTCAGCACAGGGTTTGGTGGGCGGCTGCTTCGCTCAAAACACTATCTTTGTCCTTTTTGCAACACTACAACTTCTCCCCTCAAAGCAATTCGCTTTTAAAGGAAAAAAAAGGACGTCAAAATTATGCAAAGTAAATCTTTCATGTCAAACCATTCACAGCACTTCAGCCTGACTCTAAATTCTTCAAATAGCTACCAAACAACCCAAAACCCACCCTACGTGTAAGCGACCTGAGCCTGCCAGGCTTTGTGCCAGCGAAGAGGGACACTGCCATGATGTGGAGAAGGTTCATGGTAAAGAAGGTTCTGGTGCTGTAAAGAGGACCAGGATTAATTGCTCTCATAAATTTAAGGAGACAAAATAACTGGAGTGAGCTCAAGTGGCAGCAGAGAAAATTTAGGTTAAATGTTAAGTATAACTTCAGAACTCCCAGAACGGTCCGGGGCAGCCACCAAGAGAGATGGAGAAGCAGTTGGTGGGGAGATGCTCAGCAGTGAGGTGGAGAAGTGCCCACTGCCATCAGTGCCCACTGCCATCAGTGCCCAGCAGCCGTAGCCCGGACCATCCTCAGGACAAGGGTCACTGTGATTTTGGGGTTCAGGCTCCAGCGAATTCACCCACACGTTGCCATTGCAAAGCTCTGCTCATTTCCTGGGCAAACTCCCCCCAAAACCGGCTGCTGCTCCAGGGTCTGGCGTTAGGGCAGGCAGAAATAAATCAGGCCGCAGAGGACAAACGTCCCTTTACTGCTCCTCCCAGTATCGATCGGGCACCGCTTGCAAACCGGCCAGCCCTCGCCATCTGCCCGGCCTCTCCGCAAGCCGCCATCTGGCCGACGGCAAAGCAAACCGAGGGGCCGGCGGGCTGCAGACAGGGAATCGGAGAACTTTCTGACTCCCCTGATACCCTTTTAGTTTCCCCACCCCTTTCCATCACCAGTTGTTCTTTTGGGGTTTTTTTTGAGTTTTACTGCTTATTTATTTATTTATTTATTTTCAAAGAAATAGCTGTTTCCAGGCAATTCTCTACCATGACCTGCTGGATGGCCAACCCAGCGCTGGGGCGCTGCGTGCAGCCCAGCGTCACCTCCGCGATACCCCAAAGGCGAAAGCACAATGGGTCCATCGGGGCGTGAAGGTCCTTTATGCGCAGCAGCACCCCGCGGCCACCCCGCGCTTGCAGGCAGACAGCTTCTCTCCGCGGCGCACGCGAACGGCCCCTCGTGGCGCTGCCGTTGATCCGCTCCCGGCCCCGGCGCTGGCTTTTGTCCCCAGCTGCCGCGGCTCCTCCGCGCAGGGAGGGACCTCGCTGCCGCCGGGATGAAGGTCCTCCCTCTGTAGAGCATTTCGGGGACAAAGCCTGGTTCCTTCTGCTTCTCGAATCTGCGCCTCCGTCACAAATACGTTTATATTTTGGATGCTTTGCAGAAGAGGGTTTCACCCTAAAGCTCTGGCGGTGGGGTTGGACTAGATGATCTCCAGAGGTCCCTTCCAACCCTGACCATTCTGTGATTCTGTGACAGCAAAGTGCTCTGTTTAAGTACTTAAGGTTGAAATGAAGCATTATGATATTCTCCAAAAAAAACTGCACTTCTACCAGCCCCCAAAATGTCTTGTTATATTTATCCTGAGCTTTTCATCACAGCCCCACAACACCCGAAGAAAGACTCCTCTCTCCCGAGGGGTGACATGGTGGTGCTGAGCCCACCGGGGCTGTCCCTCCTCCCCTGCACGCCGTCCCTTCGAGGCCAGCGGGGACGGCAGGCTGGTTTTGCAGTGGTTTTACAGAGAGGACCCTACATCCTTCCAAAATGATCCAAAGGGCAAAATGAATCACTGGGATAGCTGCGCAGACGTAGCAAGTGAGTGTGGAAAAACCACTCCGGGATGGAAGGGTCTCTCGGGCTGCGCCTGGATGTGCTCTGCGGTAGCGGTTCCTTCCAGGCGTTGGGTCACCTCACTGCTTTGCTGTGCAAAACATTTCCTCGCCTCCGATGCCGCACTTGGGACGCACTCGGATCTTCCCAAGGCTGCCGGATTGTCCGCGATATTAAATGCAAAGACGCTGGATGGACTGAATCATTCCCAGCTCGTGAATGGCGCCCTTGTTCGGCTGTTTGGAGATCGGCAGCAGCTAAGAAAGAGCTTTCTCATGCGGCCCCGCGCTTTGCCAGCGCCCAGCGTCGGCGCCCAGTATGCACCATTGTGACCGGCGATTTTCCAATGAAAGTTTCCTTGTCAAGCACGGAGAGACGCTCCTTGTCAAAGGGAGAAAGGGGGGGGCTGTTGCTGATGTGTCACCGGGCAGCGGCAACGCTCGTGCGAAGGGGCTCTCCGGGGCATTTCTGGGGTTTTTACAGCTACGGGTGAATTATGTCTCCGCTTCGTAAGTTGTGTTTCCGAGCACAACCTGGCGGCAGCGGGAGCGCGGATCTGGATGAAGGCATTTGTGCAATATCCCCCTGCTGAATTACACACGCCTTTGGAGTGATAGGACGGGGGGGAATGGCTTCCAACTGGAAGAGGGCAGGTTTAGATTGAACATTAGGAAGAAGTTTTTCACTGTGAGGGTGGTGAGGCACTGGCACAGGTTGCCCAGAGAGGTTGTTGAGGCCCCATCCCTGGAGGTGTTCAAGGCCAGGCTGGACGTGGCCTTGGGCAACCTGGTCTGGTGGGAGGTGTCCCTGCCTATGGCAGGGGGGGTGGAACTCGATGATCTTCAAGGTCCTTTCCAACCTAAACCATTCTATGATTCTAGGAAGCCCCAGTGGTCCCGACTAAAGACACAAAGAAGAGGATTTTGCAAAGAATGGGAAAAAAGGGAAAGTTAAAAGTTGGAGACAATCTGGGACAGAACTGGGCGATCGATAAGAAATAAACCCCGAAGTCATCTGAGCACAGGGCATCTGAGCCCCTCGCACAGAGGGACAAACTCGGACAAAGGTCCGAGGAACAGCTTGGGAAGGTTCACGGGCGCCCCGCAGGACCTGCGCCGCCGGCAGCAGAGCGGTTAAAGCTGGGAACCCGTCTTCAGCGCCAAATAACCTGCTCCGAGCTCCAATAACCTGCTCCGAGCTCCAATAACCTGCTCCGAGCTCCGAGCACACCTCTCCGAAACCCCCGTTTGCAGGAGCGGGCTGCCATCCCCGCCAGCGCTCCTGTGCGACTTCACATGCAAACCTCTCTCCCATTAGAAAGAGTGCCTACGTGTGAGAATCAGGAATTTTAAAACCCAATATTAAAGGGATTTTGAAAACTTCAGGAGAGGGGGGGAAAAAATGTTATTCTTGAAAAGATCCCCTTATAAGTTAAAATTTTATTAAACTGTAGCTGCTGGGAGCAAACCGCGAGCGGGGGATTCCAGGGTACTCCGTTCCCTCGACTAGTAATTTATGATTTACTTTTGTAATAACCGAAGCCATAAGGAACTCATTGGATTAAGAAGTCTTATTATTTATGTTGTGGAACAATAATATTTAACTGTATAAAGCCACATATCCACTCATACAGACTTTCCCTCCATATGAAACAGACTGCGCTTCATGAGCAAAACCCTCGCCGATGGGAACGCTGCCATCGAATTCCGATAGCGCCCACGTTTCACCGTATACGCTGTCGTTCGAGGTTGCTTTTAAAAGCCTGTTATATCATCACCACGGGCAGCAAAACGCAGCTACCCGGAGACCCAGATAAATACCGACGCAGAAACCCCGGCAGCATCACCCCGCATCCCACCGCACCACCAGCGAGGGACTGGTGCGCTCCAAAACCCCTCACGGGGGATGCGGACCCACGTGGCCACAAAAATGCCACGGGAGGGAGGGGTGGGGGGGGTGGTCCAGTGCTGAGTTAGCAATGGGTATCCCAGTCCCAGAGAGTGGCTCGGCTTCGGTCAAGGAGGAATCGCATCCCGGGGTTTTGCAGCTCACGCTGGGATCGAGCAGGCGGAGGGGCTCCCCGTGGGCTTGGCCCCCCTCGCCCCGCACTGAGCCCCTCGTAAACTCAACCCCATTAAAAGCGATGTGTCCCAGGGCTCTACATGGGAAAAGACGGGCTATTGTAAGAGCACAAAAATCTCCTGGCACGACGATCAAAGGCGCCGGCCCCGGCTCTCCGAGCCCCACTGTCAAATTTCATCTGACTTTGCTGAACTACGCTGCAACTTTTCCCCTTTTGGTGTCCCCTCCCCGGGAGAAGGCGAGGCCACTTACTCCGCCAGCTCCTCCAAGCTCCGATACACGTCGTCATCGTTCTCCGTGGTCTCCTCCGACGGGAAGGGCCTGGGGGAGGAGAGGAATGACAGCGTTATTGGTGTGTCTCGCCCCTCGCAGCAGATCCCCCGCGGCCCCAGCTGAACTCAGCCCAGCCCCGAGCATCCCGTCGAGCGGAGGGTGTTTCGGAACAAAATATTCACTGCAAATACATTTTTTTCCTATTGAGGCATTAGGTCCCAGGAGGACACCATCTCCGCCGCTTCCCGCGGGCAGCGCTGGCCCGGCAGGACAAGGAACCAGGTGGTGAGGCGGGTTCACCGCCGGGCACCATCTGAGCACCGAAGCGAGGAGCTGCATCGCCTAACAGCGTCGCAGAGACCCCGCGTCTGAGCCGTCGCGGCTCCCCGCTGTGCCGGCGTTTGCACAAAGCGCTCGGGAGAAATCTAATTCAAGTTCGGTGGTGGACTCGTTGAGATGGAGAACTTCTCCTCCCCCCGTGACGGAGCTCCCTGCGAGCTCCTGCTTCCCACCGCCCTCTCCCACTGCTGCAAGCAGTCAAACCCACCGGAACGAATGGGTCCTTACGAACCCTGGGCTTCCTCATCTCAACAACTTTGTGATAGCTGAAAAAAAGTTAAGACCCTGGGGATGCGGGAAAGGACACCAAAAGGGCAAAAGGAAGGAGGGGAAAAAAGCGGATTAAAAGAGAAAGGGAGGGAGTGGGGGGAATACAAGAATTCCTTGGCTCGTTCTGAAGTAATAACCAAATAATGTATGAAGGAGATGAAAAATACTGCTTTAATTAAACCCAATGTATTATTGCTGGCACGGGGCCACAGCGGGCTACGGCTCTGCTGGGGCTGGATGCACCTTGTGACTCCGGTGGCGTCGGGCCGGGGGTCCCCGCGGCCACGGGGAGCTTCGTCCCCGCCGGAGCGCAGGGAAGGGGGGCTGCGGCCGGGCAGCTCGCTCCCAACCCCATGGGCATCCGCAGCGAGAGCAGCCGGCGGTCCCCCGGCTCAGAGCCACCCGGGAGGGGATGGGGATGGGGATGGGGAAGGGGATGGGGATGGGGATGGGGATGGGGAANGGTGGGTGAGCAGAGCCGGGTACACGCGAACCCTTAACTGCCCTCAAGAGCGATTCCCTCCTCTCCCCTCCCACCCTCCCTGTTTCACGATAGATTGCCTCTCCTAAAAGATTTAATACACGGCCTGGCTAGCCCCTGAATTTGCTATTTTTGGATCCTATCTCCAGCATTAATTTGCCTTCCCCTCTTCTGCTTTGCTTCACCCGTCCTTTGGTGAGCGGCGTCAGACCGAGGGTTTTGAAATCGTGCTCAAATCTGCAGCGAGTTCAATTAAAACCACAACCAGAGGGTGACCCCCGGCACAGAGCGGAACGATTTCGCACTCCACCAGCTATGGGGGGGCTGCCATGCCCCTGCTCGAGATGCAAACCCAGGGGGACCAAGGAGCACCCGAGGTCGGTGTGTCTGAGGGTGCCCACGTGCGAAGGGGCAAATGCGGGAGGGAGGAGAGCAATGGGGGGAAGAGCAGAGGGGGCCGTGGCCACTCTCAGAGTCTCACTGCAAGGCAGGTGCCATTGGGCACCCCAACATCTGGCACAAACAGCTGCCCCAGCTGAAATGTGGGGTGAAGCCCATTTCAGAGAGAAGCTCCAATGCATAAAGGTGCAGCGAGAGACCAGGAGGTGGCCGGGATCTTCACAAAACGCCCGCATCTGCCCGCGTTTCCTCTCCCCTGGGGATTAGTGACAAATACAAAAGCCATGTGAAGCGCAGACCGAAAAATAAAAAGCCACCAGCTCCAGGTGCACGTGGCTGAGCCGATCACGGGAACCGCTCTCGGACCTCGGCCCCGACAGGCGATGGGGTACGGCAGCCGCCGCCGCAGGGCTACACCACCCCGCACAGCTCCGCCAAGAAGGGAGAAATCAGAGGTGACCTCTGTTTCAACACCACTTGTTAAAATAATAATAAAAAAAAAAAAATACCATCACAAGGCACAACTCCCTTTCTTTTACACGCATCTTCTGCTCTTAATCTCAACCCATTTCCTTCCCCAGTGCTCACCATGCCAGAAAGAAAGAAGTAAAAGAGCCATAAAGAATATTAAAATCACAAGCACACATTTCCAACCGTAAATCTGGGCTTGAGGTGTAATCAGTTCCTGTGATAAACCCCGCCGTGTAAGGCAAGGAGACAGCAAAGAGAGAAAAATATTTTCTAATGAGAGTTTCACGGAGTCGGCAGCTCCGTCAGCCCTCTCAGCTTCACCTTGACCGTCGGTAAAGCACCGGAGTGAAAGTCAGGGCAGGGGAGGAATTAATAACCTGGATCTCTGCAATAGCAGATAATGGCTAAATAAGGATGCTCAGAACGCAATTAGAAGGAAAATCACGCTGAGGAGAGGATTACTAAATGGAGCAGCTAAAATCTGGAGCTGAAGGACGGATTTTTGGAGAATGCCTTGGGTTCGCCCTTTGTTCGTGCCTCTCTCTCCGGCTGCCCGGGACACAAGCGGGTCCGGAGGGGCTCTGCGCATCCCCACGTCACTGCTGCGGGAGCGGAGCTGCCATCTCCCCGCAGCTCCTCTCCCCTTCTCCAAAGCAGTGTGCCAGTCCCCAGACTGCAGGATGAGTCACCCAGGGCTGGGACCGGGCAGATTCGGGCAGCTCTCGCCCAAAAGGTCCTTACCCTTCACCAAAAGCCTGATGTGCAACAACACAATTTAATTTAACCCTATTAATTATGGCTTTTATTTAAAACCTCTCCCTACTTTTGGCTTAAATTCCCTTATATATCCATTATACATTATTTTTCTTCGCTGAACACAGGAAGAATGAATCCTCCAGCAACGAGCGGATGAGGATGAACCTCCAGCAGCCCGCTATAGAAAAGCATATTAAACATTTTTCTACCCAGACTCGCACCGGGGGTCAGGGCGGCGCTGGCAGGAGGCGCGGGGTGAAGTGCCCACCCCAGCCCTGTCCCATTAATTATTCCCTGTGTTGCTGGTTTTGCCGCTTCCCATCAGATCACCTTCGCGGCTCCCCTGCGGGTCGGGCTCGTCTCGGCGTGACGTTTTCCACTTGAACTGGCCGCAGAAACAGATTTGATGTGGTGGGGAGAGGCCGGGGGAGGAGAGCCCTGCTCTTGCTCCTGCCCCACCAGATCCACATCAAGGCAACTCTAAGAAAAGCCAACTGGGTGAACTTTTAACCCAGTGTTTCTCATGCACGTCCAGGTCCAGCACGGGACTTGCACTTGGACACCTTCATGCAGGTTACCAGCTTGGTCCCTCACCACGCAAGGAGAAGCATCTCCAACTGGTTGGGCGATGGTTCTCCAGCCATGAGCTCCCCAAGAGCAACCGCGTTGTTTGGGACCAGTTTGTATGTCATTTTTTTTTTTTTAAAAGAGCAGAAAAGTTGGAAGTCAGGGGGTCTAAAAGCTACCGATTCCCTGGGAAATTCTTCTACATCTCCAGGTGCACTGCAACTTCATACATAATATTAAATGCTATAGCTGGGAATGCCCAACAATAACGAGGAAAGTATTCTGAGTCCATTGAATCCCAACAGGTTTGCAGAGATCCCAGTTCATTTAAATGCCTTTGAAAATGCCTCTTATTTAATATCATTAGTTGAGCACCAGACTTTTCTTTTTTTTTCCTCTCCGCTGTCATGAAAAATCACCTGCTGAGCCCTTCATCCTCCCAGCCCGCGCCTGGGCTGCGGCAAACCCAGTCCCGCTCCCACGAAGAGCAAAAGCCCCAGCGACATCAAACACCGCTGGAACAGGCTCTTAGAGATAATAAACCTCCCAGAGTAGACTTCTTCACAGACAAACCCCACAGCATTCAAGAGCGTCGCTTCCAGAGATCAAAGAAGAGAACGAAAGCGGGATCGATCTGATGTGTTTGTTTTAGAGCCTAAAAGAGAAGGAAAGACCAAGTAATTTGTTGCGGAGTTTAGAGAGAGCTTCTCCTCTTGAGGACAAGACTTACAGCAGATGATCGTTCTCGACGCGCGACGCAGAGCAACCCCTTGATCTTACAAAACATTTCGGCTCCTTATGGCGTTGCCGAGCTTGCGTGCGCACAGCACCCCGCAAACGCAACGCGCTCTCGCAAGGGAAGGCAGGAGCGGTCCGCAGCCGGAGCACATCACGCAGGGCGATAAGCAATTAATATTTCACCAGGCAATTACTATTTCACCCAATGTGAAACCCCTCCCTTGCTCTCAGCGGTCGCTCGGGCCGCCCCACCATCCATCCCACCCCGTACCCCCATCGGCCGCACCCCCCACGCGGTGATCCTCTCCGCGAGGCGAAGGCGCAGCTCGACGCACCGCCTGGCTGCTCTCTCCTCTGAATTATTTAACGGGGAGAGCCAGGTAGGCTGCAATTCTAACAGCAGTAAGCAGAAAGATTGATTTATTTATGAACATATTTCAGCATCTGGGGGCCTCGTCCCAGCAACCAGGGCCAGCTGTTCACCTCTGCGCTATCGTCACGGAGAATACCGAGGATGGGAGATGCAAGGATGGGTCGGTTTTACTCGGACAATTTTGTACAGAAGCATCTTAGCCTCAAATCCACGTGTGACACAGCAGGGAGGATCTGGCATGACTTGTTTTCTATTTTCCCTATCTGTCTCCACTCTGATTTCCTGGGGCCAAACCCCGTCAGAAGCGGGCAGGGTGGAAATGTCCCACTCGCCGCCCCCCGTCCCCAGGAGCTGTTCCCACCTGAGGCCACGCTCGCTGGAGACCGTCTGTCGGGCAGATCCGCAGGGAGGTTTTCACGACTCGTGCGAACACCCCCAGGAGGGTGTTTGGTGGCTCATCCCTTACCGAGAGCGGGACTGCCGCCTCCCAGCGCCAGCTTGCGCATCTCCCCTCATTTTCTTAAGTCGCACTTCAGCGTTTTAAAAAGCAGGCGGAGGATGCGACACCCGCGAAACCTGAGCTGCTCCCATCTGCTGCCCCTTCTGTGAGGGATTTCTTCCTAAATGGAAAGGACCAGAGCCTCAAGCTGGTGCAACGGAGCTTCTCCAGCTCTGCTGGGATGGCCAGGGCTGTGCCCAGTTTTCCTGGCTCGGGATCTGGCAGAAAAACGTTTCCATAGGATGGTGTCTACAGGCCACAGTTACACCTTGCGGTAACTCACAAAACCCATGGTTGGGTGTTCGGATCCTCCGAGAACCCCTTTTTTGAAGAAAGCATCGCGGCAAGACAGAGCAACCCCAGGGGAGTCTGCGATTCCACCGAGGTTTCAGACTCCAGGCTGTGCTTCCCACATGAGTTTGGGTGGGGGGTCAGCAGCCACCTTCAGCTCCCACGCTTCCAGACCGCTCCGTCCCTCCCACTGCTGGGGTTTAATGCTGCTTCAATCCCAAAACACGTTTCTCCATGGGAAGCACTCAGACCTCGGCCTTTTCATAGCTCCAACCTTCCCTTTTTCTTTTTCCTCCTCTTTTTCTCCAGGATGACATGTGACCCCTTGAGCCATGGCATCACCCTGTCCCTGTGGGTCCCCCATTAGCCCCCCCCGTTCTGGCACCCCGGATCCACAGCAGGTCCACTGGGCACAACATCATGCCTTCACGAGCACAGTTCTCCTGGAGCCGTCCAAAGAAAACCATGTGGTTTTGCAAGATGTTCACACGCAACTGAAAATGCGTTCATCATCGGTTTTGGTGGGATGAGGCAGATTAAAGCAGCATTGAATTTACTGATGTACCAAGAGGCGGCGATGAGCTGACCAGGGACGAGCAAAGAGGTGACCTGGAGTTGTTTCTCCAGCCCCTCTCCTGACCCCGGCAGCACCTCGGAGCTTTGGTTCCCATCTGTGAAATGGGAACAAGCGGCAGGGAATGACTTTGGTGAAGTGCTGGGAGATGGATGAAAATCACGCTATTAATGCCCAAGAGCCATTTGTATAAAGCAGAATGGAATCAATTCTCTCCCTGCAGAACAAGACACATCGGAGCATACCAAAAGCTGCTGAATTTAATTAAAATCATACTGTTGTGCTACATTACTCATCTCTGGAAAGAAGCACCTCATGCTGTGCCAAATTTTAGACACGTCCTCTGAAAAATTATGATTTGCTTTTATTTGTGGTCTGGAACTTGCAAAAATTCTCACAAGATTAATTCGGATAGAAATTCAGTGGGGAAGCAGCAAGCTACATCATCAGATAACACAAAGATGATGATTTTGCAGGAGAGTACTTCCAGCATGGAGCACAGTGCACTGCACAGTGCCCAAGGGTTAGCTGCGTGCCCTGCTTTATCTTTCGCTCAAATCTGGACCAAGTATTTTTGGAGACTACGAGACAAGAAAATAACACCTCATATAATTTTACGTTTCAACACATTATCGCATTTTTAAAAAATTCTCATGTACCAATGCTTCGCTGAAGAAAGCGGCATGGTTTTCTCTTCGCTTCAGCTCCACGTTGCCGATAACAGATGGATAAAATCAAAAGGGAAATCCAGAGACATCTTTCTCGAAAAGAAAGGGAAAAAAAAAAACCCTCTCGAGTAACAGCACAACCAATCTCTAGGAAATGATTTGGCCCTGGTCTCTGACTCAGAAGAAAAGTAGATTTGAAAATGCCGTGGCTGAAAATCAATGGCAAGCGTAGCGCGCAGGGACACGGCTGCTCTGGGCAGATGGCACCGCTCACCCGGGGAGCCTAAAGATAAATCACAGCCAGGAGGTAAAGACCTGGGACGCACCCCACGGTGTTTAACATCCCCACGAGACCCTGCAATTGCCCAACTCTGGAAAACACTCGCTTAAAACAAAAACCTTAGAAATTCCCCGGTTTTAACTTGCAGCAAAGCAGCACAAGGAAATCTTTTAGCAGTCTGAGCAGCAGTTTCTCTGCTGTACCTGAGCAGCTGTAGCCCTATGAAACACGTGCCAATAAAAACAAATATCTACCTAAATATATATTTCTGCGCTGGCACCGCTGGCACTTTGCACCAGAGCCCCACCAGCGTGGCCCAGCCAAGCGGGGTCCTACTGTGCGACGTAAACCAGACCCAAACAGACCACCTGGGCTGAGCAGCACTTTCTGGGGTCCACGAGGAATAAAAAGACGTCTGCTTCCCCCTCTCCGGCAGAGGGCAAAGAGCCGCGGTTTGCCCCAGAGGACCTGAGCAGACCTCTCTCCAGGCACAGCCCATGGTGGTGCCTCCAGCCCTGAGTCCTCCTCTGGCGCCCAGCGCTGGGAGCCCCCACCTCAGAGCCCCCTGTTTTGGATCAGCCGAGCCTGAAGACCTTCTCCATACCCAGGGCAAGGACTGTATTTCGGAAAGACCTTTCCAGCACCTTTGATTGTCAACCTATGCACTGACCCGATTTGGAGAGAAAGCTGTTTGTGCCTTGCTGCTGCACCCCAGGGTGAGATGGTGCAAGGGTGGCCAGCGATACGAGAGGGAGCCCCGAGGGAAGTACAACATCATAGAATCATAGAATGGTTTGGGTTGGAAGGGACCTTGAAGATCACCCAGTTCCACCACCCTGCCCTGGGCAGGGACACCTCCCACCAGCCCAGGTTGCTCCAAGCCCCGTCCAACCTGGCCTTGAACACCTCCAGGGATGGGGCAGCCACAGCTTCTCTGGGCAACCTGCGCCAGGGGCTCACCGCCCTCACAGTCAAGAATTTCTTCCTAATATCTCATCTAAATTGCCCTTCTTCCAGTTTGATGCCATTCCCCCTCATCCTATCACTCCATGCCCTTGTAAGAAGTTGCTCCTCAGCTCTCCTGGAGCCCCTTTAGGCACTGGAAGGGGCTCTAAGGTCTCCCCAGAGCCTTCTCTTCTCCAGGCTGAACACCCCCAACTCTCCCAGCCTGTCTTCCCAGCAGAGGTGCTCCAGCCCTCGCAGCATCTTTGTGGCCTCCTCTGGCCCTGCTCCAACAGCTCCGTGTCTTTCCTATGTTGGCGACAAAGTCAATGAGCGGCAACAAGGCAAGTGCACCCCAAACCCAGCAAACCCCACATGCGAATATTAAGCAGAGCTGCACATGTCAGGCCCGTACCTTCACTAAGCAAAGCTGCTGGTGGGGAGGGGGCGAGAGAAACTGCCTCTGCTTTTATTAGCAGATGCTTACGGGGTGACCTCAGCACCTCCCGAGCCTACAAAGCAGCCGCACAGGAAAATATGTCAAAGATATTTTTCAGAGTCTCTTAGGAGCAAGTCTGTGAGTATACATACTTGCCAAAATAAATGAGTTTAAAAGGTTTTTAGCTGGAGAGGAACTGCTTTTAGCCAGGGATCCTGCATACTGACAAGGGAAGAAGCTTTATGGTCACTCCTAAAGAAGGTCTGTCCGTGTCCCAAGAAACCAGCTCCACTCGACCCACCGCTCGCAAGGTCTGCGGCTGAACCTCTGCAGGTTTGTGCCGGTCAGGAGCGGTGGTCAGTCCCAGGACTGGTCCCAGTCCCAGACTCCCTGGAGCACAGGAGAGTGCTGCACAGCGACCGTATGTGTTTCCAGACGCGTACTCCTTCCACAGCCTTCTCCATCCATTTTATGGCAACACTTGCAGTGCGTACAATGGATGCACAACGGCAGTAAAAAAAATAACGGGCAGAGTGCAATTACTGAGAACGCATTGGCAATGAATAAAACAGCCCTTGTAAAACAAACCTTACAGGAGAAAAGGTCCCGTAACTACCTCCTCGCCAGAAGACACTTGAGGACTTAATCGTTAACGACTTTAATTACTTGCCATTTTCACACACGGCTGGATCCGCCTCCGATGTTGAGCTGCCATCCCCAGGGGCGGGGGGAGCAGAGACCCAATCTGATCAGCATGAAGCCTCCATCACGCTGGAGAATCTTTGCAAATCCCATAAAAGATTTNGAGGCTTCTCCATCAGAGAATCTTTGCAAATCCCATAAAAGATTTCCCCTTATATCCCTTCTCTCCTCCAGGGCAGCAAGGGGAACGTCTCCTTGATCAGCTACGCTAGGGCTTATGCCATCCCATCTTTTGCAAGAAGTGGGTTTTGCTGGCAGGATCACAAAGTCTCCTTTATACAGTGACCCCCACTGCAAACGTAAGGGTACCCACACACCGTGGTGGGGCTCAGTCAGACGGTGGAAAGGGATTAAAGTCCTGAAACCTGGACCCGGTTTAATTCTGAACTGGTGGATGCAGTGTGCCCAGGTGGCCAAGAAGGCCAACAGCATCCTGGCCTCTATCAGGAATAGTGTGGTGAGCTGGACTGGGGAAGTGATTGTCCCCCTGTACTCGGCACTGGTGAGACCCCACCTCGAGTGTTGTGTTCAGTTTTGGGCCCCTCACGACAAGAAGGACATTGAGGTGTTGGAGCGTGTCCAGAGAAGGGCAAAGGAGCTGGTGAGGGGTCTGGAGGACAAGTCTTATGAGGAACGACTGAGGGCCCTGGGGGTGTTCAGCCTGGAGAAGAGGAGGCTGAGGGGAGACCTTCTCGCTCTCTACAACTACCTGACAGGAGGGTGTAGAGAGGTGGGGGTTGACCTCTTCTCCCTGGTGACAAGTGATGGGACGAGAGCAGATGCGTTCAAGTTATGCCAGGGGAGGTTTAGATTGGATATTAGGAAAAATGTTTTCACTGAAAGGGTTATCAAACATTGGAACAGGCTGCCCAGGGAGGGGGTGGATTCGCCATCCCTGGAGGTGTTTAAGAAAAGGCAGACGTGGTACTTGGGGACATGGTTTAGAAGTGGCTTTGTCAGGTTAGGTTAATGGTTGGACTTGGTGATCTTAAAGGTCCCTTCCAACCTCAGCAATTCTGCGATTCTGTGATTCTATGAAGCGCGGAGGAGTTTCCAGATCAAACCCAACTGACCAGTGAATGGCACGTGCTGGGAGCAGAGCCACGCACGTGCTGCAGGGCAGGGGCTGGGGGCTGCCCGCGCAGGTCCGGCTCGGTGTGCCCCCCTCTGCCCCTCTCCTGCCCGCGGGCAGGGCACGGCCGCGCCGGGGAACGCTGCCCGCTCAGCCCCGCGATGGGCGCAGGTGGGATGGGATGCCCGTGACTCTCCCTTCCCATCCCTCCTCCCCGCTCACCCCCCCGCACATCCTGATGTTATTGGCAAGCCCTTAAGCACAGAAACTCCGGGGATGATAACGCCGCACACCTCATTTTGAGCACGTCGGTCTGGTTTGATAGTTTACCCGGGCAAAACCCAGCAATGCTGAACCTCCTCAGCATGGCACGGGGGGGAGTTCGCAGGTGAAGCAGGGAGGGAGGAAAGTCTCCTCCGGGTTAACTCCTCCCTGATGGGAGGATGCTGGTACAGCTCATTTAGCGGCCATGGATGTGCCCGGAGGCGGCTGCGACCTGGGCTAATCCCAGCGCTGAGCTCCTCTCCTCCCAACTCACCATCTGCAAAACGGAGAGAGACACGACGGCCTGGACGGTGGTCTGCACTCAACGGGGTGCTGGTGGGCACCTCGACCCCGATCCCCGCCGGGCACGGGATCTGCAGGGGGGTGCAGGGCACCCCGGGGGGCAGACAAGCATCAGGACCGGCGCCAGCGCATCCCCTGGGAGAGCCGGGAGGGTTTTTCTCCTTCACCCATGCGTTCAGCCTCCTGTAAGCAAAACAGCAAATCCCGCTCCTAACGGATGGGACTTTGAGGGAAGCCCCAGGCATCCGAAGCGCTGTCACCTCTCCCTGAGATCAGACCTGCCCTGCAGCCACGGGCAGGCAACAGGCGGCTCCCAGCCAGGGGCCACCGCCAGCAAATCTGCCCTGGCCCCTCACCTCAGGGCCCGCGATGCGCAGACGTTAAACGCCAAGAAAATCAGCATCTTTGCCTTCTAGTTATTTCGTTGTTTAAATGCAAGGTAAACCTCAGCCCGGGCGATGGGCCGGCCTCGCCGTGTTTGCCCGGAGGTAAAAGTAATGGCACTTATTCTTCCGACCAGCTGCCCCAGGTAGCCGAGGGGGGTCCTGCCTTGGCCCCCGGCATGGAGAAAACACGACCATCCCCTTCTCCTTCCCTCCACCGCCCGCCAAAGCACCACCGCCATTCCCGCAGGACAAAACCTCCGCTGGACAAAGAGGATTCACCCCTCCTCCCCATTTGCAAATGTTTTTAAGTCTATTTTATTAACTGCAGTGCCTTCTGAAGAAAGTCACTCCGAGCTTCAGTTCATATATAAAGGATTTACTTAGATTAAGGGCCTCAGTAAAAGGCCTTTGAACGCGCTAACTCCTTCCCGTTTTCAGATGGTTTGGCTGCGCACACATTAAAAATGCATGCAGGCAGCACGAGCCAATATTCCTTAACCTCCTGCTTTGCTTGCAAAACTCGGCTTCCAGGAAAAACATATATCTCGGGGAGATGAAAAAACACACGCCCCCACCGCTCGCAGCTCACGTGCAGCCGGCGGAGCTCACTCACACCGGGTGGATGACGGCCGGAGCCCGGAGACACCGGGATCTACCACGGGCGATGGAGAACAGCCAGGGCTGCAGCAGGGAAGTCTTCAGGGGGGAAAAAAAAAAAGCTTTCAGGAAAAAAAATACCCTGGTTTATTAGGACCTGCAACAGGAGGTCCTGTTGTCCTCCAGAGAGCTGAGTTTGCTTGAGAAAACCTGGAACGGGAATGAAAACTCACGCTCCGGAGCACAGGAGAACCTTTGCCTGGCATCCCTGTACCACCACGCTGCTGCTGGCTGCGGCAAGGTCCTCCCACCCAACCGGGAAGAATTTGGTGCCGGCCAGCGGGAGAAATGGGGTAATGGACTTAACGGGCCATGAGTCGGGTCTGCAGTGGAACCTCCTGCTGTCCCGGCTGTAAAATAAAGGCTCCTTGTGCAGAGACAGCCACGGATGGGTGAGGAGCACGGTGGTAACTTCACACCACCACTGCCAACAGTCCTCCGGACAGACGGAGGAAAGGATGGGAAACAACAATTTAAAAAAATCCCTCCCTCCTTAGCTGATGGGCAATGCTACATGATGAGGGTCTTTTCTTTGTCCCTGTAAAACGATGTGCGGGTGAAAACCCCGGGAAAAAGGTGTCATCCCATTACCGCAGAGCCCGTGCTCCCAAAGGAGACGAGGAGGCAGCGCTGGCCGAGGCGGGTCTGGGCTCCAACCAGCCGGGTGAGCGAGGGCATTGCTCACCTCCCGCTTCTGGCGGTGGGGGGGGGACATCAGACAAACAAAACTAAGGGATTTGCCCAGGGCCACGTACGAAGCCAAGATCCGAATGCAGTTCCCTGCACCCGCTTTCCCTTCCACACGTGTCTTTATCCGCAAAAAGCATCTTTCCTCTGAATGCCTTAAATTAAAGAGAGAAAACGCGCCTTTTCCTCGGAGGCACCAATAAGCCTCTTGTCATCGAGGGGGTTGTTATGCGCGGGGCGCTACCCAAAAAATAACCCAGTGTGGTGGCGGCGGCGGTCCTTGCAACTATACCGCTTCTTTAATTAGCGGGGAAACCTCGTCTGGGCTGTGTGCACAGCCTCCTGCGAGAGAGCAATCTATTTTTGCACCCATGAGAGACCATCACCTGCCAGGAGGGATGTCCCACGTTGGAGGGGGACGCTTTCCCGCAGGATTTCGGAAACCTGGGACTGGGACTGGACGAGAGCGGGAGGAGGAAAGCCGCGGCACGGGCTGTAGCTACAGCTGCAGGAGATTAAGCCCAACCTTCGCAATGCGCTGCAAACAAAACATCGCATTCAAGACAGGGTTGTTTTTTTTTTTGCCATCTTCTGCTGCTTGCAGCTTGTTCCTTGGAAGAAACACTCTGTCATCGCAACGTAGCTGTCCTGATAGCGATCTGATTTACTCTGCGGAGCAGGGTTTCTCTGGCAAGGTTCGTGTATCCAGAAATTATTAGACAGAAAGACTATTATTTTTGCACTGGATAGCGTACAAGATTGATTTTTTTTTCTTTTGCCACTCTACATGCCATGAAACTTATTTAAGGACGAGTAACAGGCTTGGGGATTTATTTCCTTCTTAATTTGTGTGTTCCTGCCTCTTAGACCCCAAAATAGGGGTTGGAGCAGAGCCACACTCATGATATGGGGCTGAAGGCCACACAATCCATAGACCATCCTAACTGCACTGTTTTTAGCATGTTTTTGAGCACCGTGCCTAAGCCAACAAGGCTTTTCCCATTTATTTCAATGGCAGCATCTTCACCGGGGGAGGGAAGGGACCCCAATCATCAGGGGGGACCCCAGTGAGCCGAGGGGGCTGATGTGGCCAGTCCCCTGGGGGAGCCAGAGCCGCTGCTGCTTCTCACAGATTAAATTAATTCGTCGGAGATTAGTTTCTGCCGTTGAGGCTTTTGTGATGGTGTAGCAAGAAATCATCTAATTAAAAGGAAAAAAACGTGCAGCAATGGACAAAGGAAGGGCTCTCTGATGGCAGGGGACAGCGGTGATGGGAGGGGACACCCCCGGGAGGGTCCTTTCCAGCGAACAGAGCAACAGCGTTTTCTGTTCTTGCAGAGCTGGACACGGGGAGGAGGAGGAGGAGGAGGAGGAGGAGGGTTAATATGCAGGAAAACAGAGTTAGAAGCAAAGATCCACTAAGCTCTGTGCTATTCTTGTGTAATTACGGTGCCAAAGGCTTCCAAGATAAGGGATTTTAGTAGGAACCATAAATGTCGGTTGTAAAATGAATGAGAAAAAGCCGCATACCCACAAGAATAGCAAAGCCTCCGTGGCCCCGGATCCCAGCTATGGCCCATCCCACCCAGCCCTGGCAGCGGGAGACCCCAACAGAAACACCAGTGACTCAGCCAGAGCCTTGCCAGAGGCCGGCCAGCCCAGTCATCCTCTGGAACCCCACCAGGACCTCCACAAAGCCTCGGGAAGGGCTTTGCCGGGGCTGACACATTGCAACCTCCTCCAGCCGTGCCCCGAGACTTAACCCCAGTCCTTGCAAAGGCACTGCCGCTTGGGCACGTGGTTTCCCCCGTTACTGCCTGCCTCCAAACGCCCTGGATGCTCTTTTCCCTTAAAATAACAATCACTGCAGGCTTCTCCAGGAATTCAGGCTATCCTTAATAATGAATAGGCCCTAACTTGCAGCACGTCTTTATTCCTCAATGTGCTTTACAAACCTTCGCCCCCTGAATCTCCCCTCAGTCCTGGTGGGATCTGTCAGATTCCCCTTTCACAGACGGGAAGGCTCCCGGTTTGTTTTACACGTGAAAAGCTGTTCCCCTCCAGCAGTACCAGTGCAGTTAAGACGGGGAAAATAAGTTCAAACAGTGAAAATCGTGGCGTGGGGCGGTGGGCATGGGCGGCAGGGCTGGACGTAATGCAGGGGCCCCATCCAGCCCATGTCCCCCCACCCCGGCCGTGGCCGTGGCCGGTCCCGGGATGCAGCCGCAGACCAATGCCATGCTACACCCCGACCCAAATAGCAGCACAACACGTTCTGCAGAGGAAAGCCAATGTGTTTTATAGCCGGGGAAAAAAAACACAACCCCCCAAAATCCGCCCCCCCCCCCCCCAAAATGGAGGGAAGGTCCTTTAGGCTGAGAACTCTTCCCAGTTTTATCTGTGGTCCTAATGAGCTGCCGTTGCCAGATTAATAATAAAAATGCACACTAACAAGAAAACCAATTGAAAACCAATTTTGCAGGGAATTGAACAAAGAGCGGGATAACAGCTCTGCTTAATAGGGTTGTCTGCTGGTTTTAATTCCTTCTCCGTTGCTCCTGCAATTAGCAGCGGAGGGGGAGCGCCGGCAGCGGGGCAGCCCACCCTGGGTGCCAGGGCCACCCTACTTATTAACCCCCATTACCCACTCAGCGCTAATGCGCCTTTGTCAAGGCCAGGAAGAAATTTCCCAGCTGTTGGTGACTGAAAGGCCACCTGGGCACTTCTGCACAAGCCGGGGAGCGGGGCCGGAGGCGGTGGGGACAGGGGGGTGACACCGCAGCTCCGCGGGACGGGCATCGCTGGCGTTCCCGGGGTCCCGGTGCTCAGCTGCACAGCCCCCGCAGAGGGGACCTGAGCAAAACCTCCTTTTGCTAACCTCTTTTTGCTAAAAAGACACTAAAACCCACCCTGTTACCCTCCCCAGCAGGCAAACTGCACACAACTCATTCCGTTTGCACTTGTTTATTTGTAAATTATTCCTGAGCAGCTGGTAAGGTGCTTTTACAAGTACCCTGCCTACATCCCAAAGGCATCCTTGATGTCTGTTTAACCCTAATATATCCCAAGCATATGAACTCTTCTGGAGAGTCTGATTGTGATTAAATAGGAGGAATATGGAGAGGCAGAGAGAGCAACGTTATTTAAAGCATCATATTGAAAGGATCTTACCTAATTCCTTTGGTTTGAGCAATACTGTGGAAGGAGAGTCTGGATACTGCAGAGATCACCTGGAAATGAGAGAAAAAGATGGTGGTGTGCTTACTGAGGACAGAGGAAGGTTTGGTGGGAACTCGAGGACCCACAGCCCGGTATTTGCACCTGAACACCCTCTGAAATGGGTGTGCTCCTGTCCCCCCATCAGTGCCACCGTACGTCACCATCAGGGCTCGGAGGACACTCTCAGTGCAAACACTGCTTTTGGGTTTACCACTGAGCATAAAAGACATTTCACCCTCAGCTATAAAGACATCCATTCAACAGCATCATCTACGGAAACGCCAACCCATCATCCATATAATATGTCCAGACCTGCTCCAATAGGTTTTCTGCAACACCGCTGAAAAACCCCCTCTTACTTTGTATTTTATTACAAAAGGTTTATAACTCCTTTCGTCTCTCCCCACACAAAATGATCTTATTGAGGGAAACTTGCCAAGACCGAATGGTTTTGACTTCTTGCATTTCAGTAAAGATGCATCATCAGTTTGTCAGAGGTGAGTGCAGACCATCGCCCTTTTCTGGCAGAAAACAGCCAGAAGTGATTCAACAATGAAATATTTTCATCAGCATCGCAATCAGAAACAGTAAAGCCACCAGCTTTTCCTGAAAACTCCCATTTTTGATGGGAGATTTAATTGCTACGCAGAATTTTCAATGAAGACAAACAAAGAATGGTTTTAGTCCCTTATAGATATAAAACATGTTTTACTCTTGCTCATAATCATCATTTCAAAGCTAGATTGAGAAAACAAACCTATTATTTTTGGACTGGTTTCCTGTCCACTGGAACGAATAGCGATGCCAGCGTCCAGGACACAGATAAAGGACTTTTTGAGCAGTCCCTTCTGCCTCTAAGCCTCTCTCCCTCCCACGCTATTACCCCAGAACGTCAATCAGAGTCGCATCGCGGATCCTCCTGCAAATCCTCCCCTCTGCGAGAGGCACACGGAAGCACCAAGCTGGTTTTGGGGGGGACGCACACACACATGCAGCTCCCCAGGACTGCCCTGGAGCCTGAGCTCCTCCTGCTCCAAACCCTGTCTTCTCCTCCACACTGTTGTGACCTTCCTCCCCCTAATTTTTCTTTTCTTTTACCACCGCCACGAATCCCAGCCCGGCTGTCGGCCTCCGGTGCCCCACGCGTGGACCCGAAGCCGGGGCAGCAACAAAGGAGCTGCCACAGTTTGGCATTTAGCGGTTGACTTTCACGCGGAGAGCAGAGCCGGTGAATTATTCAACAGGGCCAACGAGGCTCTGTGCACGTCAAAACTTGGCCAAGCTCCTCCCTGGTATAAAATGTCACTAACGGGAGTTCAAGGCAGAAAGGAGCTCCGGAGCACGAGGGGATTTTCCTCGCTCCTCGGATGCCTTTATTGCCCCCGGGCAATGCTTCGAGCGAAACAGGGCCTCACCAAAGCATCCTTCCACGTCTTGTTTTTAAGATGTTGCTCCTGACGGTTCCCTCTAAGCAGAGGACGTGGCTAAGGGATTATATTTTTTTTTATTATTATTAGACAAAGCATCATTTTTGCTACTGCTGTCATGAGCATATTTTGGCCTATTTCCCACTTTCGAGAGCCCATCTGGATGGCTACCAGACCACCACCCCTGGCACGCCGGGTTTTCCAGGGATGCCCCGGAGCCACCGTAATTACTGTGCAACGAGAAGAGAAACCGTAAACTTTCTCAAGCAGAAATTTAGCGCCACGAACGCAAACGCGGTGAAGTTCCTCATTTTGCCGTAATCTAACCGCAAAGCAGCACGGGGAAAAGTTGGTGGCATCTGGAAAAGATGCTTCAGCCACGTGCCGCCCTGCCAGCGAGCTGCAAGCTCCCAGCGCCGGCCGGCCAGATTCCCACCTCCGCTTCAGGGAGGTGTTAAACAAGGCCGGCTCTCCCAAATCCCTCTCACACCCCTACCCCCGGCCCGTCTCTGCCTTTGAGAAGCGTCAAGCAAAGACGCGGCTTCTGGTCATGTCACGCTTCAATGAGCAAATCTGCTCCAGAGAAGCCCAAGGGGGCTGAGCCCCCTCGGAAGGAGAAGGCGGCCAAGCCTAGCTCCGTGCCGAAGTCTAAAGTGCACTCTGAAGCGTACGCTCTCACTCCAATCTGCATTTTTAAACAAGGTTGGTTTTGCCTTTAGAAATGACCTGAGCAGCAACAGGAGAAAGAAGGTTAAAACATCACCGGGAGTCAAAGAAATCAGGTTTTACACCCCAAATTGTCAGCCACTTAAAAGACCACTCCAGGCACGTTATTATATCTCTCCGTGCCACAGCTTCCCATCCCTAAAGTTCTCCCCAGCTCGGGAGAGGGCTGAGTTCATTAGCATCCATGAAAGGCTCCGGGGCTCGTCGAGGCAGAGCCGTGGCGCAGAGCATCGCTGCCGGCGGAGCGGTACCTGCGAACGCCGAGCCCAGCCGGGGTGTGCGGAGGCTGGAGAGCCCGCTGGCACCCCCAGCCCCGCTCCGCCGGGCTTAAAATAGTCCCAGGGAAGTCCTAGACTGACTGAATGAGTCTCTTCTGCCGTCTATTATTAGACTTCTAAAGTACAAAAAATCAGTTTATGAATCAGACAGTTACACCGCAGGGTTTGACTTCCAGGGAAATTTTAAGAGAAAAGCGCACTGTTCTCGACGCCAACAATTTTTGCTTTGTTCTTTTATGAAAAGCCCCAAGCGCCGCACATCCTGGCACATCAAAGCCTGGGACCCGGTTCCGGCGGCGAGCCAGCAGGCGCAGAGGCGCTTGCCTATGCTCAGCCTCCCAAAACGACGCTCAGGTACGCGAGCGAAGCGACCCACTTCGAGGGATCGGGTACGAAGAGCCTCCACGAAACTTGGCACCTCCGAAACCCAGACTGAACAGTAACTGTCCCAGTATCAGGGAGCACCTTTCCAACAGCAACTTCCCTCTAAGGCAGTAGCCAAGAGCCAGAAAAGCCAAGTGCAACACTGGCTCCTCTTCTCACAGCTCCCGTGCTCCAGCCCACAGCCCCCGGCCAGGGAAGCACACATTTAAGGATAAGTAATCCTCTCCTGGGGGTGCTGATCTACGAGAAGCTCAACATGAGCCGGTAATGTGCGATCGCAGCCCAGAGGGCCAACCGCGTCCTAGGCTGCATCAGAAGAAGTGTGGCCAGCAGGGCGAGGGGGGGATTCTGCCCCTCTGCTCCACTCTCGTGAGACCCCACCTGGAGTACTGCGTCCAGCTCTGGAGTCCCCAACATAAGAAGGACATGGACCTGCTGGAGCGTGTCCAGAGGAGGGCCATGAGGATGATGCGAGGGCTGGAGCACCTCTCCTATGAGGAGAGGCTCAAAGAGTTGGGGCTGTTCAGCCTGGAGAAGAGAAGGCTCCGGGGAGATCTTATTGCGGCCTTCCAGTCCCTAAAGGGGCTACAGGAGAGCTGGGGAGGGACTTTTTACTGGGGCATGGAGTGATAGGACGAGGGGGAATGGCTTCAAACTGGAAGAGGGCAGGTTTAGATTGAACATTAGGAAGAAGTTTTTCACTGTGAGGGTGGTGAGGCACTGGCACAGGTTGCCCAGAGAGGTTGTTGAGGCCCCATCCCTGGAGGTGTTCAAGGCCAGGCTGGATGTGGCCTTGGGCAACCTGG
Source organism: Anarhynchus alexandrinus (assembly GCA_008711295.1). Classification (NCBI taxonomy): domain Eukaryota; kingdom Metazoa; phylum Chordata; class Aves; order Charadriiformes; family Charadriidae; genus Anarhynchus; species Anarhynchus alexandrinus. The sequence continues at coordinate 3,184,778 of VUYV01000038.1, forward strand.
TCTGGTGGGAGGTGTCCCTGCCTATGGCAGGGGGGTTGGAACTCGATGATCTTCAAGGTCCTTTCCAACCTAAACCATTCTGTGATTCTATGATTTCAACAGGATTAAACAACATTCTTAAAAGTAAGGCAATCCTGAAGCGTTTGTAAACGGTGTCTCATTTTCCCCATAAAGCAGCTTCTTATCCGCAGAGAAACCCCGTGATGTTTCCTGCTGCTCCCGGCTATCGCTTTCCCGCGGGGCAGGCGGGCTCCGCGGCGGCGGGCACCCATGCGGCACTCGGCACGAGGGGTCCCTGAGCTCAGCCGGGGCTTTTCGTGGCTGCTGCAGTACAAGGACATATTACTACAACTAATACAGATACGGCACTTAAGCGGAATTAGGGTTCACTGGTTATTTATACCTCTCCTTTCTTTTATGGCAGGCGGGAAACGCAGACGCTTTGTTTCCCAAGGCAGAAAATACAATCAAAAAAAAGACCTCTTGCCATGGGGTATCAGTTCCCTTTGAGTTTACGCTGATTATTTCACAAGCTTAGACCTTTGGGTTTCCCTTCTTAAAACTAACCAACCGCCCAACACGGGGAACCTGGCAGAACTGAGGCTGCTGCGCCCTGGAAGCGCTCCTGCAGCGCACCGGGAGCCACCAGCAACAGCTTCCAACCCTGCCGGGCCCTTGAACCACGCTCGAAAAGGCTACAACGACCCAAACCGCATCCCGAGCGAGCGCCGTGGCACCGCACCGGCCGGGGTAGCGCCGACGGCTCTCCCGGTCCCGTCCCGGGGGACGGCACCCTGCTCAGCACCGGCGGACGAGGAGGGGTCGGCAAAGTCATTTGACCACGCTGCTTGGGCAAACCGTGCTTCTATCTGTGCGTTTGTCTTCTGGGCGAAGGATGGCTGTGGGCTGACACAACAGGGGCTCACGCAGATTTATTATTACTTCTCAATATATTATTATATATATTATATATATCAATATTATTACTTCTCAATATATTATTTCTCAATGCAATTTCCTCCAAGAGAACTGCAGTCAGCATGCAAACATTACCACAAAAGCGATATATAACATCCCGCTGACAATAAGACGCCAGAAACGGAGCTACGAAGGTGTGCAGCGCAGGTGATGGACAGACAGACGTTCTCTACAGTTGACCCGCAAAGGGTTAGCGGTGAATTTTTGGTGGTAGTGAGGGATGCCCTTCGCGTTCCTGACATTCCAATTCCAGTTTGCCCCGTGTTTTCAGACAGGAGCTAAACCCAACCCCCCAGCTGATCGCTCACCGACCAGCACGCTGCACGCAACCGCATCGGCGCCGCAAATCAACAGAACCAGGAAGGGAGCACGAGGGCTGTGCTCGGGACCCCACAGGCTGAGCATCAGAGGTCTCGTGGAGATCCCGGTTTTTAAAAAGGCACCAAGTTCTGCACCTCGTGGGGGGAAAAAATAAAAAAAAAAGAAAATCTCAAACTGGGTTCATCACATTCACTGATCACTTGCAACCTGGCTGAGTAAAGAAATGGGATTTTTGAAAAGAAAAAAAAAAATATCATAGAATCATAGAATCATAGAATGGTTTAGGTTGGAAAGGACCTTGAAGATCATCGAGTTCCAACCCCCCTGCCATAGGCAGGGACACCTCCCACCAGACCAGGCTGCCCAAGGCCACGTCCAGCCTGGCCTTGAACACCTCCAGGGATGGGGCCTCAACAACCTCTCTGGGCAACCTGTGCCAGTGCCTCACCACCCTCAAATAAGTAAACCCCACCAGTACCACCATAAGAAACCCAGCACTTTTCTTCTTCCTTACTACCAACACTTTCTTTTAGGAATTATGGATTTAAAAATAAACTCAAGCAAAAGAAAAAATAAATGATTACGCGCACTGCTCTTCTATTTCCTCCAGCATTGTTTATTGCTGATGGTATCTCTGTGCATCTAGAAAACCCTCAAATAAACTCTCTTCTTATTTGAAAAAAAATACAAAACCAACAAACTGACCCAGCTGGGCTGGAGAACACTTTGCATAGGAGGAACTCCTGAGCTCCCCGCGTCCCCGCAGAGCCCCGATGAGCCGAGGGGTCACCCCATGCTCACAGCCCCTGCCGAGCCCCAGCGAGGTCCCACCTTCCCAGAACAAAGGAATATTTACTTCTAAGCAAACCAGCAGCTCTGCCCAGCGGTGATAAGTCTGGGCAGAGCCCTCAAGGTTGCCACCTCTGCATGTGCCCTTCGGAGGGCGGTTGCAGAGCCTGAAATTACCCGGAGTAATTTTCGGGTTTGCCCCAAAGCTCACGAAGGGCAAAAGAAATCCTCAGGCCAAACATCCCCAGCCTCTGTGTGAGTAGAAACCTGACCCCAAATTTGGAGACAAGCTGTCTAAATGGATTTCAGAGTTGGATAGTGGCGTCGAATAGTAAAAACACTGATGTGAGGAGTCCCAGGGACAGGGCTGCTAAAATAAAAGCAGCCTTGAGAGCAAGTAGGGTTTGACCCAGTTGCCTCCAGTTTCTGGAGCTGGAGAAACCCTGTATTTTCTCCCACTGGTGCATGTGGCAGTGGGTGGTGAGGTGGATGGTCAGCTCCTGTTTGCTCTTCTCCACCTGCCAAGGAGCATCCCTGCCCACCTGGAGCCCCCAACATAGGAAAGGCATGGACCTGTTGAAGCGGGGCCAGAGGAGGGCCATGAAGATGCCGCGAGGGCTGGAGCCCCTCTGCTGGGAGGACAGGCTGAGAGAGTTGGGGGTGTTCAGCCTGGAGAAGAAAAGGCTCCGCAGAGACCTTAGAGCCCCTTCCAGTGCCTAATAGGGCTCCAGGAGAGCTGGGGAGGGACTCTTGATTAGGGAATGGAGCCATAGGACGAGGGGTAATGGTTTTACACTGAAAGAGAGGACATTTAGATTAGGTATTAGGAAGTAATTTTTCACACTGAGGGTGGTGAGCCCCTGGCGCAGGTTGCCCAGAGAAGCTGTGGCTGCCCCATCCCTGGAGGTGTTCAAGGCCAGGTTGGACGGGGCTTGGAGCAACCTGGGCTGGTGGGAGGTGTCCCAGCCCATGGCAGGGGGGTTGGAACTGGATGATCTTCAAGGTCCCTTCCAACCTAAACCATTCTATGCTTCTATGATTTCCCCGCACCTTCCACCCAGCGGCACACCCCCCCTGCCCGGGCTGTGCACAACCAGGATCTGATATTTGCAAACCAAAGTGTCACCAGCAGTTTCCAGCCTCCCATCTCCTCCATTTGCATATGCCTCTCCCGTGGTTCGTACCGCAGTTAGACCAGCCCTGGAAAGTCAGCGCAACCAAGCCCCGAGTGTGGAAGCCAACACAAAACACAACCTGCTCGCTCTGGATCAGTTATTTGTGCTCTGTGCGTGTTACTGCTTAAAGCATAAACCTGCGATACCCTACAGCGTGTGTCCGGTGAGCACAGCAAACATCAAACCCGCAGCTGCCTCCCAGCCCTCTCCCTGGACACCGCGCAGCCGGGGCTGATGCCACTTGAGCATCCCACAGACGCTGCCGGGAATTCCTTAAATCAACATTTCCTGAGACAGCCCGGTACCCGAGCAGAGCATCGCTGTACGTGGCTACGGCAGGAGAGCGGCGGCCCCTGCCAGGCAGGAGGAAGTCAGACCGCAGTGATTTATTTCCCTGGGATGCCAAGGGAGGGCAGAGCCCCGTTACGGGATCAAATCGGTTTGATTTTCCTCCACCCAGGGCTCTCTCAGCTGGACCTCGTCCACCCAGCCGGCTGCTGAGGACGAGGGCTATTAAATAATAATCCGTTTGGACAACTGGATTGTGCCTTTCCAGGTCGCATGTGCCTGCCTGAACGGTTTCCCCCGCAGCTCCTCTTCGCCCGCCCAGGGATGCCACGGCTTCGCCTCCCGTTCCCACTCCTGCCAGGCAGAAAGGCAGCGTGCCGGGCAAGCGTGGCGTTTGCTGGCATGCAGTGTTCGGAGAGGCGCCAGCTGAGCGGATTTTGGCTGATACATATTTGATAAGGACCTTAAATCAAAGCCAGGGAAGATCTCCCACAACAGTGTGTCCGTGGCGGGCATCTCTCCCTGTATTTCACTACAAGGACCACGCGACAGATGGGGAACTCTGTGATGGAGGTATGGGAAAGCCTATTCCCTCCTCCAACAAATACCCATTCCAGGGATCCTTGACTGATTTATTGATTTTTTTTGATGTTCCCCTTTGATTTATTGAAATTTCAGCAACTTGTGACCTTGCTATGGAGCTGCAGATGAGCTTTAGAGCACCCATCAAATCACAGGAGATGGAAGAACCAGAAATGTAAAACAAAACCCATTTGCCAGAGCAGGTGGGGAACGAGAGAACTGCTCAGCTTCCAGCACCCCTCTGGGTTTGCTGCTCCCTTGGACTCAAAGATGTGTGTGTTAAGAGCTGTTCTCAGGGAAGTAGTAAATATCATCCTAAAGCCCAAACGGTGGATGTGTGGAGAGCTGGCCAGGGATGTGGGGACCACGTGCTTCCCCGGGGCTGGACTGCTGGGCTGGACTTCCAATCTGCAAAGGGATGCAGGAAAACCAGGAACAAGCTGGATTTTGCTTCTGAGGTTCAGCGAGGCAGGCTGGACCTACCCGCTCCTTCCTTTTCTAAAGGGTTCCTTGGTCACGGAAGTAGCAAAGGGTTAAAATAATCTCAGGTGAACGTCTGACACAGATTGTCCCCAAGACCTCTTAGCCACAGTTCAGAGCTCCGTGTCAGACTGCGTTATGGGTACTGCTGCCTTACAGGGACGAGCGATTACACCTCTCAAGATAACGAGGTTAAGCCCTCTAACGAGAGCCCATCGTCAGAGACGCACTTTCCAGGCGAAAGCATCTTTACCAAAACCAAAACCAACTCCTCTGAGAAAGCAGGAGGAAGATGCAGCAGAGTTCTGCATCCTCTCCCCACAGGGAGTGACTCCCCGGCCGGGCTGCCTTCACCGGAGCATTTGCCAAAGAAAAGCTGCGGTACGTATAGCATTTTTTACAGACCTGACTAAAAAGGTCTAAAATACGTTCCCAGCCTGGCAGTCCACGCAGCATCCGGGCGCCAGAAGCGTTCCCCATGCCCACAGCTCTGCTCCCTGGCACCCCAGCACCGAGCCCTGCCGGCGGCACGGGTGAGCCTCGCCACGCTGGGGACGCAGCGGGGAGGCAGCCCGGAGCATCCGCATCCCAAACCAGCAATCCTCTGCAGTCGCAACCCATGGCTGCCGTGTCCTCCAGGGACCCTCACAAATCCATACTCGATAAGCACTGGATACACTTCGGTATAACGCGGGTGTAAGTGAGCTCGATGCCTTTAACGCCCTCACCATCCCTACGGTTTCAAGAGGGGGAAAGGGGCAACACGGCTGGGGGAGCACCCGTACCCCCCGCTAGTGCCACCCCCCAGCGCTGGGAAGCATCACCTGCCGTAACTGCAAAGGCAATGAAAGGCCAAAGCTCCCCGGGGGGGAGCAGGAGGAGTTGGGCAAAAATTGGCCTGATGCAGAATGGGTCATCCCCAAAGAGAAGGGAGAAAATCCCCACGGGAGCAAAGGGGAGAAGCGGAGTGTTCTCCTGTGCTCCCCATGGTGCTCCAGGGAGCAAGCTCCATCTACGCATCAATCCCAGACCATAAGTTACATTAGGAAAGAGGAGAGGAACAGGACACTGGGAAGAGAAAGGAGAGAGAGGTTGTTGAGGCCCCATCCCTGGAGGTGTTCAAGGCCAGGCTGGACGTGGCCTTGGGCAATCTGGTCTAGTGGGAGGTGTCCCTGCCTATGGCAGGGGGGTTGGAACTCGATGATCTTCAAGGTCCTTTCCAACCTAAACCATTCTATGATTCTATTCTATGATTCTATGATTCTGGAGCTGATCCTCAGCCGCTATAAAATCACCCCCAGACCCACCATCTGCTCTGATTTACAGCCCGGACTCTGTTTCGGGGCTCCGGTAACTCCGGGGCTCCCGGCAGCTCCTCCGCTCCCGGAGCACTGCTGCGCCATGGAGCCCATTAGCTGTGATGTGCTGCTCTGAGCACCGCTGCCGTTACACTCCGTGTGGTTGGTTGCTCTTTTTCAAAACAGGGTTATTACACCCAGCATTATTTTGCATTAAACCCATGATTTGACCACATTACGTGTTGGGGCTGCAAATAGCAAGTCACTGGCAAAGCCTCTGCTGGTTTCCAGTGGGAACAGGGCTTGTATCGTTTTAACATGTTTATTTTGAGCGCTTCGGAGCCGGCATAACGTCTGCTACGGTGCAGCCTTGCAGCAGCGGGCAGTCACTGCAAAACCAGCAACATCCCCTGAGCGAGGAGTAGCTCCTGTGGCTTTATAGCTACTGGTAGAAAAGCTCTGCACCGTATCGCATCATCATCAGCTTCCCAGATGCACACCCGTCCTCTCTCACATTTAAAGACACCAATCTGTCTTTTCCTATTACAGAGGAGCTGAGTATCGGAGGGAACATTGTCTCACGTCTCTTAGGGGACCCCGAGCCCCGATGTCTGTGCGTAAGGAGGCGTCCGTGCTCCTCTGCGTGTCCCCTTTGTGATACGGCTGTCCCCATCCCACAGCAAACGCACGGAGCCGGGACCAAGGCCGGGCTGTGTCCCTCGTCCCCCCCCGGGACACGGGGACGATGCGAAGGCAACCGAGGGGCAGAAGCGAAGCATCCCCAGAGGCAGAAGCACCGCGAGCCGCACACAAGCCGGAGCGCGGTCCCGCTGTGCCGCTCCCCACGCCGCCCACGGCTCCCAGCCCCGAAATTAATGCCCTGAAACTACAGTGCTTTCTTTAGGCTGCCAAGTTCCTTTAATACAACAGCAATAAATACTTATTCCACTACTTAATGGCCCCTCTCCTCCGACACGGATGCTGAGCTTCTGTCTCGTTCGGTTACTTTAGCTATCACTATCTGAGAGCCCGGCAACCACTGGAGTGAGGAGCGGCCTTTGATGGGACTTTAAAAGCCTGGAGGGGGGAGAACCCAAGCAGCTTCTCAAGTGAGCTGACACGAGAGCCAACTGACATCAACTGGGAACGTGTCTGCTGCTGAACACGGGAACAGAGACTGCCTTCACACAACCCCAGACTGGTGAGGGTTGGAAGGGCCCTCTGGAGCTCCCCCAGTGCCACCCCCTGCCAGAGCAGGGGCACCTCCAGCAGTGGCACAGGACGGCGTCCAGGCGGGTTTGGAATGGCTCCAGAGGGGGAGACTCCCCCCCCTTCTCTGGGCAGCCTGTGCCAGTGCTCTGCCACCCGCACAGGAGAGAAGGCTCTCCTCAGGTTGAGATGGAACTCCCTACGGTCAAGTTTGGTGTGCACCATAGGTTCGCGAGGAATCCGCTGCCAAAGAGACACCTTTCCTGCCGCCTGCCCTGCCGCCTGCTCTGGGGAGAAGTGACAAGCAGGTAGGAGAATTTTGAAGGAATTAGCTCAAGCGTGGGAAGATGCGAAACGCGGAGGAGGACGGGGGTGCGAACGGCTCCGACCTCGGCTTGCGCAAACTGGAGGAGTCTCTGCTGAAAGCCCCCAAGCTGCGCTGACTTCCACCGCCCGGGTGCTTGGTCCTTCACGCCTGAAGAGGAGCAAGAACAGAGGAGGAAGGGGAAAAAAAACCTTAAGCGCTAATTAGCTTAGAAGGCCTGTGAATAGATTTACACAGGCGGCCGGCAAAGCCCTGACCGCGGCGGCTAATTGGGGCACGCAAGGTTGCCGGCAGAGCTCAGCTCGCATCGCCCCACGTCGTCACGTGGGCCCGAGCCACCACAAAGACACATTGTGCCAAGGTATTTGAGCACGGGGAAGAAAACACCAGCAGAATCCTTTCCATGCAAGGGAAGGAGAAATGTCGCCGGCCGATAGCATCGTTCATCGTGCCTTCGTGTTTCCAGGCGGTCCAAACCCTGGCCCTGCTGCTCTGGATCTCTGCAGGCTTTGGAGATCCCAGGAGAGCATCCCTGTCTTGCCCCCAGGGCTCGGAGCCTGCCTTGTGCTAAGTAGAGTGGTTATAATTATCACATCTGTGCTATGCACGGGTATAATTAACAGGAAGATTCAGGGGAAGGGCTCCCGCAGCTGACTCCTGACTCCAGCGCACTGATGCGAGTATCAGAAATGACAGGATGGCCAACCCTTCACGCTACAAAAAGCGGCTGCAGGCAGAGAGGTGTTTGTCTCACACCGTGGGGAACACCCGGACAGGCTGAACTTTGGCCAGAAACCAGCCGGTCCTGCTAAACATTTGAATTAGGGCAGTTTTAGTTAAGTTTCCTCCCCAACTTGCAGGGCATCTACTCCACAACCTCACCCCCTCCTTGTGCTTAAGGGCTCTGGGACCTTCTCTGACCCCAGTCCATAACTCATGATGCCCGAAGCTGTGCATCTAAGCAAAATCCCGCATCTTGTGACTCAAAAAGAGCCACGCAAAGCTTCCCGGGGGGTAAAGCCCATGTCAGAGGTGGCAGTTCCTATAGGGACTATTTGCATCCTGACTGACATCGCTCAGCACAGGCAGAGCGTGGAAAACGAGCAGCACACCTTAATTCAGGCTGGTGGAAGGTGAGACGGGCACGTGGCGCTGCTGACAGCACCCCAACTGGGGTGCCCTCATGAGGTGTCCTGGGGGCATCCTGGGGGGCATCAAGAAGAGCGTGGCCAGCAGGTCGAGGGAGGTCATCCTCCCCCTCTACTCTGCCCTGCTGAAGCCACATCTGGAGCACTGTGTCCAGTTCGGGGCTCCCCGGGTCAAGAAGGACAGAGAACTGCTGGAGAGGGTCCAGCAAAGGGCTATAAAGATGAAGAGGGGACTGGAGCATCTCTCTTATGAAGAAAGGCTGAGGGAGTTGGGGCTTTTCAGTCTGGAGAAAAGAAGACTGAGGGGGGATCTTATCAATGCTTATCAATACTCAAAGGGAGGGTGCCAGGGGGATGGGAACAGTCTTTTCTCAGTGGTGCCCAGTGACAGGACAAGAGGGAACGGGCACAAACTTGACCATAGGGAGTTCCATCTCAACCTGAGGAGGGCCTTCTCTCCTGTGCGGGTGGCAGAGCACTGGCACAGGCTGCCCAGAGAGGGGGGGGAGTCTCCCCCTCTGGAGCCATTCCAAACCCGCCTGGACGCCGTCCTGTGCCACTGCTGGAGGTGCCCCTGCTCTGGCAGGGGGTGGCACTGGGGGAGCTCCAGAGGGCCCTTCCCACCCCCACCAGTCTGGGATGCTGTGATTGTGAGATGTGCGGTAGCAGAGCGATGTTGTCTCGGTTGTTGTATCAGCTCTGCCTTGAGGGACCCCAGTGACTTCCAGCCAAGGGGCTCCTGCAGCCCCGGGGGAGGACGGGGGTCTGTGCAGGGCGCTGCAAGGAGAGGACCTCCTGCAAAAGCATCCCCCCCTCCCCCAGTATTGATTGGATTTGTTGAAACAGATGGAAAAAACAGCTAGTCAGATGCAAAACACGGATATCCAAACCTGCTTCCGAGAAACTGGCTTAAGTCTGCATTAAGTTTAATCCCTTTTGATCAAGGCCTTGGATGTAAGCAGAAAATATTACAGATTTTCACATACCTTTAAGTTCCCATTTCCGCTCTGCTCTGCAATGGAGTCGGGCGGACAGAGAAAAACATATGGAGCACAAAAAGAGAGGTTTAGGAACATTTTGCATGTGCAGGAGAAATTGAAAGCATCCATATGAAACCAATCCACTGTCACAATGGTAATTTACCTACTGAAGAGAGGGGGCTTGAAATTCTCCTTGGCTTATTTCCTTCAGCTTTATTCCAGCTGCTAAAGAAAAAAATGCAGCAGTGTTTAAAAAAAAAACCCAAACCACTACAGAAAGCGCTAAAAAGCCAGTTCTTTGCATTTTGCGGAGCCCCCTGATTTCTGGCATGGGCATGGCATCCAGACACGTGTTTCTCCAATGAAGTTTAAATCCCTTCCAGCCCCAGAGCAGTAGCACTGACAGGGGATGCCCACACCAGGAGGTGGATATGCAGGAGCAGTTCCAAAGCCCATCTGCAGAGTGGCAGACCACGGACAGGTTCGTCCCTCCCTCAACACAGCCAGGGGTTCTGTCACAGAGGGTCAGACCGCAGCCTCGCCGTCCCACTGAATGAAAATCATAGAATCATAGAATGGTTTGGGTGGGAAGGGACCTTGAAGACCATCCAGTTCCACCCCCCTGCCCTGGGCAGGGACACCTCCCACCAGCCCAGGTTGCTCCAAGCCCCGTCCAACCTGGCCTTGAACACCTCCAGGGATGGGGCAGCCACAGCTTCTCTGGGCAACCTGTGCCAGGGGCTCACCGCCCTCACAGCCAAGAATTTCTTCCTGATATCTAATCTAAATCTCCCCTCTTTCAGTTTCAAGCCATCCCCCCTTGTCCTATCACTACGTGCCCTTGTAAAAAGTCCCTCCCCAGCTCTCCTGTAGCCCCTTTAGGCACTGGAAGGCCACTATAAGGTCTCCCTGGAGCCTTCTCTTCTCCAGGCTGAACATCCCCAACTCTCTCAGCCTGTCCTCACAGGAGAGGTGCTCCAGCCCTTGGATCATCTTTGTGGCCTCCTCTGGACCCACTCCAGCAGGTCCATGTCCTTCTTGTGCTGGACGCAGCACTGCAAGTGGTGGGTCTCGTCAGAGCGCAGTAGGATCCTGCTTCAAGCTCGAGGCACCTAGAGGTCGATGCTTCAGACCCCCATGGTCCGAGGCCCTGAAGGCAGCAGAAGCTTTTCTACTGATTTCTCAGGCTTTGAGCCCTGGACGCATCTTGCAGCTGTACCGTAACTGCAGCCGGGGGGGTGGACTCAGGCAGGGACCCCCCGCTACCTGCAAAGCATCGCTCAATGCCCCAGAGAGCTTCATGGAGACAAAGCCCCTCATAAAGCTCTCCTCCAGCACATGAGCAGCAGCTTAACCATCGCGAGCTGTTTGAGACTAGCTGCCTTTTCCAAATCGGTAGAAAACTCGTTTAAGCTCAAAGAAATTCCTATAATACTAAAGTACACAAAAGGGGTAGGAAGCAATAGGTACTGTAGACGGCAGCTTTTTGGATTTGGTTGGGAATTGCTGCTTTGACTTGTCTGAAGGTGGAACCGCATGTTTGCAGGGACGCGGGACGCTTCCCACCGGAGCCGCTTTCCCCGCGGCTACACAGAGCCGGGGCTCGTAGCAAGAATCCCAAATGGGAAAGCCGCAGGTCTTCCACGCGGGCACACATCCACTGGGATGGATAATTTTAATTTCTACAGCTTTAAGTTTAAAAAAAGGGGGGAAAAAAACCCAAGAAGAGAAGGAAGCTGCAGAAGAACTTGATGTGCTGTAAGAAATAGAGCCGATGACAAAAGGTGGAACAAGAGGGAACGGGCACAAACTTGACCATAGGGAGTTCCATCTCAACCTGAGGAGGGCCTTCTCTCCTGTGCGGGTGGCAGAGCACTGGCACAGGCTGCCCAGAGAGGGGGGGAGTCTCCCACTCTGGAGCCATTCCAAACCCGCCTGGACGCCGTCCTGTGCCACTGCTGGAGGTGCCCCTGCTCTGGCAGGGGGTGGCACTGGGGGAGCTCCAGAGGGCCCTTCCCACCCTGACCACTCTGGGATGCTGTGACCTCCGGAGCCACGTGCCGTGGGACGACAGAGCCGGCCGGGCTCAGCCCCGGGTGCTGGGGGGGTCGGGGCTCCGCGCTGCCCGTACCCCTGCCCCGGCACCGCCAAACACCAACTCATGCCAAGCAGAAACAACTCGGGAGAAAGGGAGACCAGCAGGCAGCGAAGCACAGGAAGGCAAGCATAAACTTTATTTCATTAACCCTAATCTTCTCCTGCACCCCGGAGAGGCGGCGAGCTCCGTGTAAACTTTGGGGTTTTATTATTATCACAAGCTGCCCTGCCGAGCAAAACTCCCCAAAGCCACCCAGGTCTCAGCCCGCCTGGGATCGGCACTAACACGCCCGTTAAACATCTCCCATTCTCCAGCCGCCGGCGACACTGGGACCGGCAGCCGAAGCCCATCACATCACCCGGAGCTGCTCTGTGACCCTAAAAACTGCTCTTCACGCTGGGACACCGCTCGGTGCTGCTCAGCTCCTGGCTTCATCTTAGATTATGTGTAAACGCCAGACCTGTTTTTCATACGTAACTGATGACCTTTGAAACGATCACCTTGAGCATGCTGCCGCAGTTCAAGTGCGGGGCACGAGGAAGCAAACCTCTCCCTTTCTACGCTCGTGAACCATTAATTCAGGTTAGGGCTTGTTTTAAAGCGGGAGCACCCACCCCTTCCTCCCGAGAGCACTGCCTGCACCGGCGCGGAGAGGCTCCCAAGTCTCACCAATCCACGTTTAAGCACGGAAACAAACAGGGCATCGTTCACCCAGCGCCTACGCCGCCCTGGGAAGCTCTGCAAGCATCCAGCGAGCCCGCCAAATCAGACACGTGAACTTCAGCCCTCCGGGACTGCGAATTCAGCCGCTGTTATCTCCCCTTCCCAAAGTTTCTCTAAGGAACGGAAGGAGTGATGCGGGACGCCGCTGGCGGAGGCAGGCGGGAGAACGTGCCCATTGCTCCCTCCTCCCCTCCAGGGGGCACGGAAAACTTCACATCACGAACAAATTTTCCCTGTTTACTGAGAATCAATTAAAAGCACCACGAGCACAGGCTTTTCCCATACAGAGCTCTCCGGTTCCACACTAAAGCAATCACAAGGAATTTACTGCTTTTGAAAGAGGAAAAAAACCCCAACCCCAAAGGTGCCGGATGCTCTGCTGTGGTTGCACCTTCAGATGCTCCGCACCAGGCGATCGGGAGAAATCCCTGGCACGCGTGTGCCTGCCTGTTTCTATCCGCTGATGTCCCCCGTCCCGCACCCCTAAGCTGGAGCGATGTGCCCACAGCACGCTGCTGGCCTCACCCCGTGGTCGGCATTAGCCGGTCCGACATCTCCGTCACTTCTTATACGTCTCCGAAGTGTCACCTCTGGCTTTTCCCTGCAGACGTGGAAAACAACTGTGTTAAATTCCCGATTCCCAGAAGGACTGGCAGGCACCGGTAACTAAACCGAGTTGAAAAGGTGACACTTCTAGCACCAGCAGCAAGGCAAGCAGCAACGCACCGTTCTCTTCTACCTTCTCAACATAAAATGTGATTTTTTTTTTTCCTAAATCATTTTGCGTTCATGGTGCTGAGACCAAACCAGGATGCCTCCAAGCAGCTCAGAGCAGGGAGGAGAAATTCCCAGCTCCTGATGCGAGGTCGGGGATGACGCCTTTTTCTGTTGGTTTGCGTCATTTGGGGGGGAAAAAAAATCTACAAATGTTTAAATTCTTACTGTGTAAGCCTGAGAGCTACAAGCAGGGGCCAGTGCTGAGCATCGGCGCGAGGGACGCGCTCCTGATTCTGGTGGTTTTTCTCTTCCTCATTGCACAATTCCTGCCCAGCTTCCCAGGAACTGCAGGAACCGTTTCAAAAGGAAGAGGCTAACCTGGGAAAGGACGGCTCTACCAGGCTGACAAAGGCTACCAAGAGCAATTATTGCAATTATTACGTGGTTTATCCCATGAAGACTCTTACGATGGTGCAGCGCAGTAGGAAAGCCAAGATGGGCGTGCGCAGTGGGGACGCTACTCCTCCTCTTCCCTGCCCTCCCCAGAATGAGATAAAAGGATTCTTTTTTATTATTATTTTTCAATATATTCTGCTTCACTCTTGAAAAGTTGCTGGTCAAACACTTTCTAGAAATAAATGTTATATGAGAAATAAAAAAGGGGTTTCCATCAATAGTATTCTGACTGCAGAAATAACCCTCGGTTCCCCTCTGATTTGTTACTCAAAGGATGCTTCTCAAAATAGCGAACACTGACTTCCCCAAACCCTGATTAACTAGAAGCATCAGCAGATGTTTTCAAACACAACTTGCTATTGGGGGCCCCCTCCCACCCCTCGGGGCAGACCAGTTGCCGTGCTGGGCTCTCCAGAAGAGCCCAGTGCATCCCTGGAGAGGATGGCACTGCACACGCCACTGCATAAAGACCTCTGACACTTACAGCCACATTTCTTTCCATGGCTTAATTCCGTTGTGCCAATTAATCTATTTACACCTGCAGAAAGGCAGGAGCCCGGGGCTGATGGAGCAGGAATCCACGAGGCAGCTTTCCAAGACGCCGATAGTCAGCAACTACCTCCCTTCCTCGCATATTGGTGGATAAATATACCCATAAAGCGCTTTGATTTGACTGAGTGTGTTAAATTTAGTCTTTGCTCTGCCTCTGCAGACAGCACATTTGCAGCTATGTGGGTGACTGAGACGTGCACCACGCAGCGGAGTGCACGCTGGCGTAGAAAAGAACTGCAGTAAAAGATATCCAAAATATTGGCTCCCTTCGCGGGGTGTGCGCGGTCACAGCTCACAAATTACAGGGCGGAAGGGAAGCTGGATGGATTTCCACGGTCACTACTGTACAGAGGGCGAGACAAGATGATCTAAGGGTCCCTTCAGACCGAACAAATCCATACAGCTGTAAAAAAATAAAAAAAATAAAAAAAACACCCCATAGATTAGATCTTGGCTGCTTCCAATGAAAAAAAAAAAAAAGGAGGAAAGAAAGAGTCAGGCATGATGCTTTCAGTCAATGATTTAAGGAATGTAAATAGCTTTGTCAAAGATGCTCAGGCGGATTCCCCAGCTGGATCCTCCACCGTGAGCTCAGCTTCGCTCTTTGGACCTGCGGCGTGTCAGGGTGGCTTAAAACAGCGGGAAAAGCAAACTGGCAAGCTCTGGTTCTGCTGGAGATAGTGGGGGGGAACACCGTGCGGGGAGCACTGGCACCCCGAGGGAAGAAGACCCCGCCGGCACCGGTCCCGCTCTCCCCGGCTCGGCGCGCGGGGCTGGGAGAGCCAACGCCATCTCCTCGGATGAGACGGTGCGACTCCGAAAGCGTCACCGGCTGTTTATCTACTGCTCAAATGCGAGCGTTTAAAAATTAATAGGAACAGATTGAGCAAGTGCGGAACGCGCAGAAACCAGAAGCTTCGAGGAATTTCAACGCGCAACGTTAAAATCGCACGGGCTGTAAAAAGCGAGCGCCAGCCCCGGTACAGGAAAGGAATGCCAAAAATACACACACGTAATCACACGTTCATCCCGGGAGAGGGAAACGCGGATCTAACCGCCACACGCTCTTTCTCCCAGCCCTTTAATCAGACTTTAGAGACAAAAAGCAGCCGGACGGCACTGCGGTCAGCCTCGGGTTGTGGGGGGGAGGGTCAAAAAAATGGCTCTATCTCTGTGTTAATACAGGCTCACTTCAACACGGACCCCAGGCAGGGTTAAGGGCTCAGGTTTTGAACACACGTTGTTGACAGAGGTCATCGATTTCGCAGCGGGATGGACGCGCGCCCCCGGCGATGCTCGGCGCAAGAGGGAACGGAGGGTCCCTCCAGCAGCCACGTCCCGCCTTCACTAACAGGCTAAGATGGGAGAAAACACAGCAAAAAAGGAACAGGAATTACTGGTCGCAGAAGGGCAGGTCTGCAGAGCTCTGGACAGCGTTCTAAATAAAAGCCAACACCTAAAACTGCATCCCAAAGGCCGCTCGCGCAAATGCGAAGAAGATGAGATCAGAGCAACCATTGCAGAAACCACCGCGGTCACGTTGGGTACGAGCAGGCCAGTAAGGCAGCTTCACAGAAAACGTCCCCCTGCAGCTCCCCCCGTCCGGAATCGAGGTATTTTGCAATAAAACAGGTGAAGCCGGTTTCTGTCCAGGGAAGCTCCTGGAAAATCTGACAAGTATTTACTCGTAGTAAGGGAAGGGAGCAGGAAAGTAATATTTGCTCTTAGTTGGCTCTCTCGACACTTTCTCCCTGGCAGTAAGACCAGCAAGGGCACGTTTAACGCGGAGGTCGAAGCCTTACTGATTTCACCACAGCTAACGAGCGAAGGGACCGAGGTCGCCGCTGCACACGGCAATTTACGGGGCAAGAAACCCCCAAAAAAGCCCCGGGCAGGGCAAAATGCTGCTCAGGTGCCCCATGGGGGGCTGAGGCAGCGGCCAGAAGCCGCGCGCTGCGAAAACCCACCCTGCAAATAACCGTATCTCCTTAACGGCAGCAAGCGCTGAGATCCTCAGAGGAAAAGCTCAGCCCGGCATAAATCTCAGCGTTCAGGAGCGGGACAGCACGAAGAGGAAACGTCTTTCTGCCTTGATAAGACGCTGATAAGCATTTCGGTTTTGTCCAATAAAAAAAGAAAAAGGGCAATGTTTCCTTGGAATCCACACACATTCAAACAAAGTATTTTCCATCTTTGGACAAAAAGGCCCCAAAATATCCCTGAAAATTGAGTTTTAATGACTTTTTCCCCATCCGCTACAAAGGATGCTTTTTGTTCAAAACATCTTTTTTCCACGACATATTTTGGCCAGATGTAGGCGATGTGCCTGGACTGCAGAAAAGAGCATTTGATAGCGCTACCAAAAAAGATAAGCAGCTCAGACTAACCCTTGCAAAAGAAAACCTTTCATTTCACGTCAGGTCCTCCGCATTGAGCCGCACCGGTATCATCTCATCAGCCTGCGGAGCAAACCGGTCCACAGGGACGGATCTGAAAGGTTTGAATAATTCCCCATCAAAATGAACTGTACTTGGACGAGGCTTCCACCAAAGCATCGAGACAGTACGAGACTGGCTGCGAGAGGAAAGAGGGGAAAATATATTCTTGTCAAAATGACATTCCCCTTAGGAGTACAATCTCCACAAAAGCGTTTACCCGCGCGCGTTGTGTTGGGTTTCAGATTCTGCACTTCTGAAACACATTATGCTGGGTACTCGAATAATTATGTTTGACTTATTTAACAATTTAACATTCGCACGCTTGGCTTTACAGCTGCGGGAATAAAATCACATGTTTGAGCGACTAAAAGGAAAAAAAAAAAAAAGGCGGTTAGACAATATATGTATATTTATGCAAGCATTCCCCGCTCTGAAATGACATTCGCAAAGAAAACGTTAAACCGAGCGAATTCGCTCCCTCGCTGGCTGTAAATGAGATTTTTAGTGGTCAGCGAACAGCCGCAGTCGCGGAGGTGGCAAAGCGAGGGCAACAGCTGGACGCAGGCAGGACGGGCAGCTGCCCACGCGTGAGCTGCTCCGGCACCAAACCTCTGTGGTTCCCACCACGGCAGGACCATGGTTCACGTCGGCTGAGCAGGAACCCATCCATCCAACCCCACCTCTGGTACAACCTCGAAGGAAAAACCACCCCACGGGGTGATGTGCGTCAACCGATAAACTGAACGGGTGCCTGGGCTCTCCTCGGGGAGTTCATGGGCACCCTGAAGGGCAAACGAGAGCTGAGGTTCTCCTCCCATCAGCAGGTCCAGACTCAGTGGTGGCTTCCGAACACCGTGGAGGAACCTCATGCGTGGCAGCTTGTGGCCACCAGTCCATGAGATGTGTTTTCCAGCTGGTGGGTGCAATGAAACACAGCTCTTCTGAGCAGGCAAGGCGTGCCAGGAACCCAGGAGCTGTACATGGGGCTTTCCATTGTTTAACTGACCCAGGATTGGGGCCTTCTTCTCTACATCACTCGCCAGACCTCAAGTGGGGCAATCAGTTCAATACTGACTCCGAGGAGGTGTTCAAGACCAGGCTGGACGGGGCTTGGAGCAACCTGGTCTGGTGGGAGGTGTCCCTGCCCAGGGCAGGGGGTTGGAACTGGATGATCTTCAAGGTCCCTTCCAACCCAAACCATTGTATGACTCTATGATGCTCCCGGCAATAGCCTGGGCTGTCCCTCCCTGCCCACCACGAAACCCACACCAACACGGCCCCGCGCCAGCTCCTCTGCAATACTGATATGGGGATCTTCGTTACGCCACCCACCACCTGACACCGCGCGGGACGATGAATAAGTACGTCCATGGAGAAGAGGGCTGGGAAAAGGGAACAAACGGGCTCAAATGGAAAACGAAAAAGGCCTTCCGCCATGTCGCGTCACCTGCGCCACGTACCCCGTGACTTGCTAGGAGTGTTTTCCTCCTCGCCCTCTGCATGCCCAGAAACTGGAGCCCTTCCCTGCCCAATGTGGTCCAGTCCCGTCCCCCCAGAGCCCGCTCTGCCCCGAGCCTGCGAGGGCAGCCCTGCGCGGGAAAGGCGGAGGAGTCGGCTGACGGGTTACGAGAGGGAGAGAAATACCGAATTGTGATCGCGGCGCCACCGAGGGAAGACCCCGTGAAACGCCCCCGGCAGCTATGGCAGCGGGGAACACCGAGACAACGCTCTGCCAACAAAGGCCCCGCTAATGTATTTTTCATACAGTGCTCTATTCCGCTGCAGACGCGGAGCACTCTCAGTGATAAATGTTCACGAGCGCGATAGCAGGCGGTGGCGCTGATATCTGCGAAGCCGCGGACACAACCTGGCGGGCTCTATACGGAGACAACTCAGCATTTATTAAGCCTTCTATTAATCACCTATCCAAGCTATTCATACTGGAACCGCTCCATTAAAAAGCGTGATCCCAACTTGCCGCATCTCGCCCCCTCTCCGCACACCTAAAGACACGCCGTGAGCGGGTTTGAGCCAGGCTCGTCCCAGTTCACCCCAGTGAAGCCCCAGCACAGGTCCTGCCCTGGCACCAGCACGTGCCACGCATCGCACGGTCCCTGCCCATATGAAACACGGGATCTCTTCATCTCTTCATCCCGGCCCCGGAGAGGGGGGACAGCACGCCAGCCCCAGCCAGACAAATACTTCCATGGTGCCTGAACAAAGGATGGGACACATCTAAAGCAATTAAACCCACAGACCTGCAGTCGTTTCAATGACTCTCCTGAGCGCAGTCGCCGATGTCTTCACTCCCCTTTGGCCCCGCAGCCGCTTTCCTGCTGATCCCTGGGGGTATCCTGATGGGAATTTCCCACGGGGACCACGTACCGCCCAGCCTGGCCTCCCCCGGTGACTCCAGCAGAGCTACCGGGGCCAACCTCCCCCCCCCTGAGCTAAGCCGATAACTTCATGATGCAAGCGATCTAAATTAATTAAACATCCAGCTGGCAGAGGGAATATCCCGCCCCCCTCCCGTTTCCTTACCTGCTCCCAGAGGGAGGTGTTGGAGCGATGCTGGCAGAGCTATCGGCCACGAGTGGGATTTCCAGGAAAAGTCTGGAAAGCCACACTGAGGGTGAGGAAGAAGGGACACCTCAGCACCCGTGGGTGCCCACAGCTGCTGGATGCTCTCGGTGTGCTGCGGGAGACGCTTGATGCAACATGAGAGAAGAGGCACAGGAAAGGGGAATACACGGGGGAAATGAGGCACAGATAAAGGAACCAACTCAGAGACGCGTGTCGAGCCGGTTCCAGCTGAACCAGTGGAGCTGCACTGGTTTCCAGCCACGCGACCCAGCCAGTGCCAGGGGAAGCAGCAAATCCAGCACCGTCTCCATGCGTGGCTGCACGGCCGCGTCCATCCGTGGCGGCACTGCCGGCTCTGGAGAGGACGGTGCTCAGACCGATCCCCCTCTGGCTCCTCACTGCCTTCTCAGCAGATTTTGCACAACCACTGCCAAACGCTCCCAGATGGGCTCCGGGGGACGGGCAGGTCCCAGCTCTCCTCTGGACCCTCCTCGGACCACCCTGGCGAGAAGAGCTGTGGGGTGCCCCGGCCCCTTCCCTGCCCGGCCCCGCTCCCAGGACCACCCGCAGCACGCTGGTTCGCTCCAGCCCATAGGAGTACCCTCCCGAAGAAACCACCGCACCTTTTCCGTATGAGGAACAAAGCTGCCAAAACACGAACCCAGCAGCTCCCACGTCACCCCACAGCCACCCCACGCCACGGGCAAGGGGTCTCAGCGGGTGCCATCCGGAGCAGCGCTCTGGGTGCTGGGCTTCATCCCGAACACAAATGCACATCCCAGAGCTTACGAGAGAATTTTAAATGAAATATTGGAAGGGGAAGCTGGGGCAGACCTGTCTGGGAATCCCACAGAGCAAGCGGACATCCTATCACGCCTTTTCAAGAGCATCTCCCGAACGACCCCAGAGAGCCCAGCGCCGGCTCTGGCCGGGATGCAGGAGACCCGTGTAAACGCACATCTCTCCGTATCTCCTCCTCCGACAGCACAGCGGCATTTCTGCCTTTCTTTGTGCCGCTGAGTGCCTGGGGACACGTCTGGCCGAGAGCGGCGGCGGGCGCTGCTCCCGCACAGTGCTGTGCGGTGCGATTAGGCTGTAACTGACGCTGCACCGCAGGACAAAGTTAAAATAAATAAAATTACGAATAAATAAATAAGGAAGCGCAACCTGTGAAGCAAGCGGCCGCGATGTCACAAGCCCGTTCATCCCCAGAATTGTAACTTCAGAGCATCTCGCCACCCAGACGGTGCTCTGCGTGCCATTCCCCTCCCCAAGCCCAACGCAAAGCTGCATGACTGTGAGACAACAGAATGGAAAAGATAAGCTTTGATGGGGAAAAACTATGCAGAAAAAGAACCAGAACTATATTAAAGTATATTAAAAAAGCCGGCATGGAAACAAGTTCAAACAGCTCCCTGTAAAGCAGCTCAGCTCTCCGGGGCTCCATTTAACAGACATCCTTTTATTAGAAAGTCACTGAAGATGACTGTTTAGCAGTTCCAATAAAGGATAGGTGGATGGGGAGGGAGGATTTTTTTTTCCATTAAGATTACAGAAGGGCCTGAGGCAGAAAGAAGGGAAAATCTCCAGATCCAGGATGTGGTTTCTGCCCCGTTCGCTCACCCACCCAGTGAGAACCAAGACCTGAACCGGTCGCAGGCTGGAGGGCTCTTTCACTTGGAGGGTGGCTGGAGCCCAGGG
Source organism: Anarhynchus alexandrinus (assembly GCA_008711295.1). NCBI lineage: Eukaryota > Metazoa > Chordata > Aves > Charadriiformes > Charadriidae > Anarhynchus > Anarhynchus alexandrinus. The sequence continues at coordinate 3,205,619 of VUYV01000038.1, forward strand.
TGGGCACACCGATCACTCGGGTGGTTTTAGCTGAAACGAGGAACAGGCACACGGACGACGCAAATGAAAAAGCCAAATGCCAAAAAAAAAAAAAAAAGGGGGGGATGACAAGTGAGACTCTGCAGCCAGCACAGCCTTTTCTCTGCTCCATGGGCACCTCTAACAGCGCCGGCCGGCACATGGCATGGAGGTCATGGTGCCTTTTATTGCAGAACCCCCCCAAAACACGCAAGAGCCTGCAAGAAGTCTCCAGCTAGCCCATTTTGCAGAAAAACCTTTCGCATCCTTTCGTGACGTCCCTCCCCCAGCCGAGGGCAGGAATTGTCCCGGTCCCACCGAGCAGTGAGGAGCAGCATCTCCCCGCAGGGGTGGGAGAGGCGGTGGCTCCCGCGCTCGCGGCGGCCGATGCTCTCCATCACCAGAGAGCTGCCAGTAACGATTCTTCCCAGGGCCACAGTCCTTCCCGCTAAACCTTGGGTCTGCTCCAAATTTATCATTGTGGCATATTATTAATCCTCATTATCGTCTCGGGTGCGTGAGCACAGGCTGAGGTGCCTGAAGTTGAGACGGTGCTTATTTACCCACCGAGCCTGGTCTGTGCTGCCACAGCCCCTTCCCACCGCAGAGAACTCTGATTTCTCAAACACAGCACGGGCAGAGGAGGAGGGGGCTTAGGACTGTTCCAACCATCGCACAAATCCCGGCACAGTAAAGAAAGGAGAGGACAAATGCCTGGACAGCAGCAAAAATAATAATCTAAAGAATTACAGAAATAATCTAATGGGCTTTGAAAGACCATAAACATCACCAGTGCCACGGGATGTCCAGCCACCAAATGAGCTAATGTCAGCCTCCACTCCAGTTTTCATTAAAACACTAAATGTCTATGTGATATCAGAGAAAGACGACCAGAGAGACCACCTGCTTTCAGCCATCTGATGGTTTCTACCCACACCTCTGTCTCCAGGGCAGACCCTTAGACGTGTTGCATTATCTAATCCCAAACATAACAAAAAAAGGCTGGAGATTTTAATAACGATGATCATATTGCGCGTCTCTTTCCACTTTGAACACGAAGAGAACAGGAGCTGTGACGTGAAAAATTGCACTGTTAAAAATAACATTAAAAATGCATCTATTTTGGCCCTAAGGCCCACAGAGAAAGATGTTTCATTATCCGAGTCTAAGAACATAATTATGCTTTAATAATTTTTTCAATACAAAAGGCAAGTCTTTTTGCCTCGCTTTGCTCTTCCAAAGCTGCGCTTGAAGGAGAACCCCGAGACGAGCACCACTCCAGCCAGGTCATCTCCTCCAGCACCCAGCCCGGGGCTCGCTGCAGCATCACGGGCGATCCCCCGGCGCATCCCCCCCCAGCTCTCCGCCCCGCCGCGGCCCACGCGCGATTATAAACGGAGCATCAGGATTCCCTCTGTGCAGATGACTGCCCAAAGCATCTCCTCCGCCGCTCCGGGCACAGGCGAGATCCTCATTTCAGCAAAAAACCCCCATAACCCCATTATCAGCCTTTAGGAGATCCAACAAGTTCAGCATCACCCTGACAAGTTCAGCATCACCCCGACAAGTTCAGCATCACCCCGACAAGTGGTACCCCCCTTAATTTGGCTTCTCCAGGCGTTGGGGCGAGCATGCCATGACCTCACCCCCAACCTCAGGGTGGGTTTTACGGCTGCTCTCGCTCAAGCCGGAGTGCAGCCGGAGCCGCGCGGTGCCGAACCCAAGCAGCTCGCTTGGCACTAAAAACTGGTTTCCATAGAAACAGGCGGATAGCGCACAGAAGCTAAATCTTATTTACTCAGTTAAAGAAAAGGGCTTTTCCAGGCTGTCATTTAGATCTGGGGGTAAGTGCAACATTACTGAGAATACAAAGATTTCACGATGGCAAAGAACATGGCTTTTAAACAAACAAGACCTGTTTTTTTCCTTTAGCATCAATTATTATAATAAGACTAACACAAATCGACACTTTAAAAAGTCCCACATCCCATTCGCTTTCTTAATAGATACTTAATTTTTTTTTTAAACACTAGTGGGTTTTGGAAGCTTAATTTCTTCCCCCTTCCTCCGCTCCCCCAATCACAAATGACCCCACTAACGAATGAGGAAATCTGCAGCTTTAGTCACCGGTTAGTTATTCATTGTAACTTGGGCATAACCCTCATTTACAGGCACATATCCCCATCGCAACTCCAACGAGGTACCCTCAAACTGTAAACTCTCCCTGTTTTTTCAGCAGATATATTTAGAGTAGAGCAGAACCGGTGTAACAGGCGCAAATCACTTATTTCTCCTGTTAAAAGTAGAGAGGGATACCGAACTCCTGAGCGGCTTTGCTGCAGCGAGAAAAAAAAAATATTTTAATTTTGGGTGCATCCCTTGCTCTCTGCTGAGAGGAACAGCTACTCGCGTACCCCCAAACACATACACACGCAAAACCTGTTAATGCTTTGAACGTTATGATTTATAGGTTGGAGATATCCTTAGCATTACTCTGCCTTGCCCTGCGCAACTGCGGAGTTAGAATATGTATTATTTCGGATGAATAATACATGATGGTGCTGTAAATCTAGTCCCAGCTGAGAACGTGCTCTCCAGCAAGGAGCCGGGAAGGTTTCTGGGACTGCACTGTGCTGTCTGGGGGTAGCGTTTATCTCTTTGCTAATGAAGGGAGTTGCTGCTCCAGCATGGAAAAGGGGCTGCAAAACTCTAATTAATTAATGGTATTCAAAAACCGTGCACATCACTCTCCATGACAGCCCAAATCTCTTCCCACCAGAGACCCTGGGGCTAACTCCAGCCCTTGCTACTGGGAACTGGGGTCAATTTAAAATAAATGAAGCACTTGCAAACATTTCCTTGCTGGGGGGGGACGGGGGGGCAACGCACATCGCTTAAGAAAAGGTCACTGAATAAAGATGACCTGCAAAACTTGGTGAAGGATTAATGTTTAATCCCATTTAACGGGATTCAGCCATCCTCCCGCAAAAGGCTGAGTCCAGAGGACAGTGGGGGCTGCCCCCAGTCCAGCCCCGTCCCCAGGATGATGGGGACCGTCCCCAGGCCGATGGGGACCATCCCCAGGCCGGTGGGGACCGTCCCCACGATGCGCCACCCCGGGACAGCCACGTTCTCCCGTGCCACATCAGCCGTCCCACACGCACCACGAAACCAGACCAGCTCTTTCTCAGGCTGGCATTTCTCCATGCCGGACCGGCTCCCCGAAAAGCATCACAGCTCTGCACAGACATTACAAATAGTTATTTTTAAAATGACTGTGGAAGTGAATTTCCAAGGCAGACTGACAGCATCTGATGTCTGCTCATTAGCTGAGCCTGGGATGACATTGCTCATGGCTCTGCCAGGGTAATAAAGGCGCCAGCTAGCAAACAAAGCAAAAATCAATATGGATGAGTGTAATATTTTTCATAATGTCTTTATTGTGTACAGCCTTCCTCACGCAGCTATTATTAGACACACTTTCTCTTCCTTTCGCCGGGAATGAAGAAATGGGAAATGTTCTCACAACTGCCACAGCAGAAAATCCTACAGCGACTTCATCCTCCCCGAAGAGTTTATAAATGAAACCCAAATAACAGACTAAATCAAATACCCATCCTAACTGGCGGAGCCGGTTTCCCAGACACATCCCGAAGCCCCCCGTCCCCCTGTTGATGCTGGCAGGGGCCGGGGACACCCACGTGGCACCGGGTTCCCCCCCGAGCAGAAAACGGGCTGAGCCCCCGGACGCCGGCGGTACGAGAAAAGAAAACAGAAACTACTCTCGACAGGAAACTTTGCTCGCAAACGCAGCAGAAACACATCCTTCCCGAAGGCATCCTCTCCGTGAGTGACCCCACACGACCGATGCTGACGGGAGGTGGGGCTGTGCTGGGCGCGAAGGCTCAGGGCCAGGAGGGTGCCGTGTGCCAGGGAACGGCGCTAAAACCCGGGCAGAGCCAGCGGACCCGTGACTCGCAGCACGGACCATCCTGCCCCGAAGGAGCTGACGCGCAGGGAGGAGCGGGACCGGCTTGGGGAAACGCTTCCAGGCTTCCACCGCCGCTGCCAACCTCAACCAGGGGGTGATGGATCCCACACCACGTCCCTGCAGCCTGCTCTTCCCGCGGCGAGGAGCGCGGCACGGCGAGCTGGAGACCCCCAAAAAATGAGGGGGCTGTGCACGCCGGGGTCTGCTGGGCACCAGCCTCCTCTGCAAATCTGCATTTATTTGAGCACGAAGGTCTGCTTCTGCCCTGGCTGGTCCCGCTCTGCCATTACCAGTGGGGCCACTCCGGTTTGCATTTATTTCTTGCGAAGCAGATGATGGGGAATAAGCATGGAAACACCGCGATTCCCGCGCGGGAGCAGCGGACGGCGGAGCCGCCGCCATCTCCCCACCCCTGCCAGGGACTCCCGCCACGCCGAGCAGGATCAATGTCTCCCGATATCGATTAGGTACAGTGAAAATTACCTTAATTACCCACACCGAGCCAATGCCCCGCCAAGGTTAGAGCCAGCTGCGCTTCCAGGGGTGGTGCATGGAAAAGCTCTTGGAGGTGAAGGTGAAACCGCTGACAGTGAAGGCTTTGATGCAAAACAACAGTAGTTACCTGCTGGGCTTGAAAAGTCACTGCCACCCTCTTCTGTCCCCTATGTCACCTCTCAACAACCCCATGCCGATGGCTTTGACTATTTTCTGGCACGTTGCATTCAATGAGAGCACCGCCTTCACAATGTCCTTCAATCCATGAGCCACCGTCAAAAGGAATCCAGACATTTAATGGCACCTGGACGGATGCTGTCAGGGACCATATTTTTTCACTCTGAGGGTATTTTTTTCACTCTGAGGCTGGTGAGACACTGGCCCAGGTTGCCCAGAAACCAGAAACACACCTGGTTAACAGTTGGGGGTGTTCAGCCTGGAGAAGAGAAGGCTCCAGGGAGATCTTAGAGCCCCTTCCAGTGCCTAAAGGGGCTCCAGGAGAGCTGGGGAGGGACTCTTGATCAGGGAGGGGAGCCATAGGACGAGGGGGAATGGTTTTAAACTGAAAGAGGGGAGATTTAGATGAGATATTAGGAAGAAATGTTTCACTTTGAGGGTGGTGAGCCCCTGGCGCAGGTTGCCCAGAGAAGCTGTGGCTGCCCCATCCCTGGAGGTGTTCAAGGCCAGGTTGGACGGGGCTTGGAGCAACCTGGGCTGGTGGGAGGTGTCCCTGCCCAGGGCAGGGGGTGGCACTGGATGGTCTTCAAGGTCCCTTCCAACCCAGACCATTCTGTGATTTATATTTTAGGATGATCCTTTTGCTGGCAGGACAGCGCTGGGCCGAGCTCAGCAGCGAGGCGAAGGGGAGCTGAGCGCTGCGGCGGCGGAGTGGCAGCCCCGCGCGCCGCCGGGGCGACAGCCAACGCCACAAACCGAACACACCTCGCTGCTGCCGCTCGATTTTACTTCGTCCCACTAACGGGGCAGCCCATCGGCTGCCGGGGCAGCCCTGCAGGGAAACCGCCGCTGTTTCCGCGCAGCCGGTGGGTGTTCGATACCTGCAGCAGGGCCGCTGGATTCAACGGGGGACAAAAGGAAAAGAAACGATTCCTCTGCGGCTTCGCCCTTGGTGAGTAAGCAGAAACCATTGATTAAAAATGAGAAATGAGAAGAGGAAGTGCCTCTCTGCTTCACAAACAGCTCGGGACACAATGGTTTATACTGTACACGAATTTAAGCAGCGGAATAAATAGCCTCCCCTTGGACACGGGCCCAAGCGAAACGATGGCAGGATGGAAGCAGCGCTGCAGGAACGGACCCTCCACGCCGAACACGGACGATAAGATCGAAACGAGAAGGACAGATGTGCAGATTTCACCTCTCTCGGAAGTAGCCAGGCTCAGGTCGAGGTAGCCGGCCCGGCCACCGCGGCCACTGCCCTCCCTCGCTGAGCCCTGCTTGGGCTGCGGCTGTGGGGGACACTTCTCTCCTGTGCGGGTGGCAGAGCACTGGCACAGGCTGCCCAGAGAGGGGGGGGAGTCTCCCCCTCTGGAGCCATTCCAAACCCGCCTGGACGCTGTCCTGTGCCACTGCTGGAGGTGCCCCTGCTCTGGCAGGGGGGGGTTGGACCAGATGATCTCCAGAGGTTCTTTCCAACCCTGACCTGTCTGGGATGCTGTGACACTGCCGGCCGGTGAGATGAGGCACAAAAAGCAAACGGCACACGCTGACCAGAGCGTTGCAATGGGAAATCTGTAAAAATATATCAATCAGGGCTGACACGCTGGCGGTGCGGGGGCTGCCAGCCCTGCGGCACACGCTGATGGGCTTTTACCTGCACGGCAGTTTTGGGGAACGGGTGTGTTCTTCCATAAGAGCGAATCCGCTTTTGTAAAGATTCCCTCAAAGTCGGTGCACTGAAGTAAAAAGCGACCTGCGTCCAGCCCGGAGAGCAGCGACCCGCTCTGCTTCCAGGATAGAAAGAAAGCAAAATGCTTTGGGAGGGACTCTTGATCAGGGAGGGGAGCGATAGGACGAGAGGTGACAGTTTTAAACTGAAAAGGGGAGATTTCGATGAGATATTAGGAAGAAATTTTTCCCTGTGAGGGTGGTGAGCCCCTGGCGCAGGTTGCCCAGAGAAGCTGTGGCTGCCCCATCCCTGGAGGTGTTCAAGGCCAGGTTGGACGGGGCTTGGAGCAACCTGGGCTGGTGGGAGGTGTCCCTGCCCAGGGCAGGGGGTGGGACTGGGTGATCTTCAAGGTCCCTTCCAACCCAAACCATTCTATGATTCTATTCTGCACAGCACGAGGTCCTACACACCCCCCGCTCAGTCCCGCACACCGTTAGCACTGCTGTTCCCAGTAATTCTTAGCGCCAAACATTTTACAGCCATTAATTAACCCCCGCAAAACCCCTGCGAACACTCAATGCCATTTTTCCAAATGGGAAACCCGAGGTCCAATGATGCCGGAGCGATTTGGCTGAGAGGAAAACAGGAGGATCGCTCCTGAGCCGCGTTTCGCACGCGCCGCGCTGGAAGCCCCTTGGCCGGGAGGAAGCCAAACCGTCCCCGGAGCGGCCAAGAAAAACCGAGCGGTATTTATCCGCGCGAGCGTTGAACAGCAGGTATAAAAGCATAAAGCTACGACCCAATACAGCCCTGGACAAAAGGGAAACGGGGGTTATATACAGCTGTATTTTTAAGCAATATTTCTTCTATTTGGTGTGAAGCACCCTGGGCTTTGCTAGTTTGGAGCGGGCAGCTCTGCGCCCCCGTGCCAGGCAAAGGGGAAATAAAAGCTCAAGGACGAGACGCGGCCCGTTAAAGATATTTTCTCCCGCGCCCTCGTCCAGATTCCCACTGGGAAAACACGAGCGCATTAATTTGTTGCACCATCGGGTCCGTGGGGGAAGCGAGGCGCGGGGTTGAAGAGCATTTGCTTTTGGCAATCCAACCTTTGCCGTCGTGCCAACCGCTCGAGCCCGGCACCGCGGCGGTGTTATTGTTGGAGAAGGCAGAGTATATCTCCAAGGGCATCACCGGAGAAAGGGGGGGAATAAAAGCACTTTTAACTCTTTGGAGGGGGGGGATAGTATCGAAAATAAATTTGAGGACCCAGAGCATAAGCGGGCTGCCTCCCTCCTCCGCGCCCGCCCCTCCCCTCGCCTTCCCCGGCAAAATGTGCACAAACACATCCCGTGGCTCAGCGCGTTTCATCTGCTGCCAGCGAGATAAAGCGAATTCCTGCCGGCTCGGGCGGGAGCAGCGCCCGGTGCGAGGCAGCGCCGGCCCCGGCCAGGACCGAGGCGGGTTGGAAAACACGGCGGCGGCCGCGCGCCCCGCTCTGCGCCGTGCCCGGATACCAGGGGACCCACAACCGTCCCCCGGCGGCGCCGGGCTGCAAATGGGGGACAGTCACCGGCCCGGAGATTTGGGCACAATCTCAACCTGTTGGCTCCTTTAGATGGGACAAAGCCGCGCACACCTGAACACTGCCTGGTACGCTCGTGCGAACCATCGGAGGAAAATATAGTGGCAAGTCAGGGCTGAAGGCAGGGGACGGGTGAAGGGACAGGCGGGGACAGCACATCACGCCGGGACTGAGGTGGAGTCGTAGAGGTAGATGCTCCGACTTTTGGCATGGATCCACGGCCAAGCCCCCACGCAAGAGCTGCCTGGGGATGCTGGTGGAGAGGAGAGGTAGGAGCTCTGAGGAACCTTATGAAATTCAACAAGGGCAAGTGTAGGGTACTGCATCTGGGAAGGAATAACCCCACACATCAGTACAGGTTGGGGGCTGACCTGCTGGAGAGCAGCTCTGGGGAAAGGGACCTGGGACGGACTGACTGCTCCTCTCCAGCGCCAGAAACAGCTGTGAGCTCTCTGGGATTTTGTCTGGGAGCAGCGTGTGATGGAGGCAGGCACCACACTGGGGGGGAGCCAAGGAGGTGTGATGAGAGGACACAGCAGATGGACAGGACAGAGAAGGGATGGGAAAAGGCTGGAGACCAGGACATTTATGCTGAAAAGGTCCTCTTCAGGATTTACCCCGAAGTAGCTAATCTGCACTAACAGGAGTAAAACAAAGGGTGATGTCACCAACTCCATCTGCTTCAAATTTGCTCTAAGCTTACACCTCCCTAATTAAAAAGAAAAAAAAAAATAAAATCACCAACATTTGCTAAATGAACCCAAAGCGAAGCAAACACTGCCACGCACGTACAAAACGCCTTTCTTCCTAACCAGCTAAAAACATTGGCACTGATAACCTCACAGGCGTCCTGGCTGGTTACAAACACCGGCAGAGAGGGAGATGCGGCGGGACGGCAGAGGTGGGGGCACCGGTGGCAACCTGCTGCCGTGGGAGATAACCGCCCCCGCGGGGACGCCGCATCAGCCATCCCCGTACAGAACGAAAATGGGCTCCGCTAATGGTTGGGGCTGACGCTCTCCGCCGCTGTTGGCCTTTTAACGACTGTGCAAACGGAAAAACCGATGAAGTTGAAATCACTTTGTCACCTCCTGTGAAGTACTGCGTTGAGTTAAAAATACTTTTTCCAGTGAACTCCGCGAGCAGAAATGAGCCGGGCGCACGTGGCGGTCGTTGGCTCTCGCCGCGCTGCAGCCCACTCATCCAGTCTGAGCTCTGGGGGCCGCGGGGTCCCCCGGGAACACCGATGGAAGGAGAATCACCCCAGCAGGGCCCGGCAGAGGGGCGGATTCGCTGAGGTTTTGCTCAGCCCTGGCTTTGCTGGAACAAAGCTAACATGGTAAGAGCATTAAGAACCATCTCCGGCCATCGAGAAGGTGGAGAAGGCAGCGAGGACGGGCCAGGCAGCACTAACGAGCCCGTAACGGGCAGCAAACCCCGCTTCCCGGGAGCCCTACCCCACGGCAGCTCTGGATGCCGGCGGTGTACCCGGCGTGCCCACAGCACCCACCAGCAGCACCCCTGCTTTGCCGGGGGGAGCACTCGCTCTTCACCACATCTAAAAGGTTTCCCACGGGCCCCCCACAACATCGCGGAAAATTCCCTGAGGACCCAAACGACCGACTTCAAAGCCCAGAGAAGGACACAAGCACCAGGGTAGGGCTCGGGCTGCCAGGCTTGCCGGCGATCCGGCCTGAGGGTACAATTTTTGCCCATTTCAAGTAAAGCCGAAAAATTTCCCAAGCATGACGTGCACTGCTTCCTATTCACGACCGGCTCCAACCCCTCCATCACAGCCCCGAAAAACTCATTTGGCCTTTTAAATGAACAAGATTTGATCTCCCTTGGCTGTTCCAGTGTCCTGCAGGTCAGTAAGGACCAAACCTGGAGCCACGGCAGTGTGTGCCAGGTTTGGTGGGGTTTGTCCTCAAGGAAGCCCCGGAGGCACCAGCAGCTCCATATGTTCTCAGAGCAGTGCTGGAGCTCGGGCAGCCAACCAGCCCGGGTCTGGCAAACAAACATTCATCACGAGTCTGACTCGGGAGGCGATTCTGCCCCTCTGCTCTGCTCTGGGGAGACCCCACCTGGAGTGCTGCATCCAGCTCTGGAGCCACCAACATAGGAAAGACATGGACCTGTTGGAGCAGGTCCAGAGGAGGCCACAAAGATGCTGCGAGGGCTGGAGCACCTCTGCTGGGAGGACAGGCTGGGGGAGTTGGGGGTGTTCAGCCTGGAGAAGAGAAGGCTCCGGGGAGACCTGAGAGCCCCTTCCAGTGCCTAAAGGGGCTCCAGGAGAGCTGGGGAGGGACTTTTTACATGGGCATGGAGTGATAGGATGAGGGGGAATGGCATCAAACTGGAAGAAGGGAGATTTACATTAGATATTAAATAGAAATTCTCTCCTGTGAGGGTGGTGAGCCCCTGGCGCAGGTTGCCCAGAGAAGCTGTGGCTGCCCCATCCCTGGAGGTGTTCAAGGCCAGGTTGGACGGGGCTTGGAGCAACCTGGGCTGGTGGGAGGTGTCCCTGCCCAGGGCAAGGGGTTGGAACTGGGTGATCTTCAAGGTCCCTTCCAACCTAAACTGTTCTATGATTCTATGACTACAGGGAAAAAAACACTCATTTCTGCCTCGGTCCAAGGGTTTCTATCACATGGCAGTTCCTGAGAGCTCTTTTCCTGAGTGTTTCTTACTTTAAAACCAAGAACTTGCCTCCAAACTTGCCTGGGCAGACAGACATCTGTGTGTGTCCCTGCTGTGAAAGGCAGCGGGTATAAATGGGAAGATGGCACAGCTGGAAACCTTGAAATCGCGGGAGATGCAGAGTCCTGGGGAGGATCCAGCACCTGGATCCTTCCCCAAACTATGGCCCTGGCTGCCCAAGAAAACCTGAGCTCTGTATTGCATCCCTGCGCTGCATCGCAGTTTCTGCTTATTAAAGAGAAAGGAAAATTGGTTTTTTCCCCTCTTTGCAAGGTGTTCTGGCACGTACAGATTCATTACAGCAAACCAGCGCAGTGTGAACGCCAGGGATTTCCACTGGAACTCCATAAACGCCGCGCTCACGCATCTCGTCTTGAACGAGGTTTTCTCAGCCAAGCAGAAAGAAACACTTAATCTGGAAGACGAAGGAGACTGTGGACACGGGAGGTTTCTACGGAAGGATGCTGGGGTGCGCAGAAGCCTCAGGGGTGATGCAGTAGGTCCCTTGCATGGGTCTATATTAGCTCCTTTAATGTTACAATTAAGGCACGAAGATGGAAGAAAAAGCAGAGAGTGACACAAGTGTGCGTCAAATCGCTGGTGTGTGCGAGGGAAGCTGTCAAGGCACCTCAGCTGGGGGAGACAGACGACGGAGCGGCGAAAGTTGAAGACAGGAACGGCGATTCGAAACGACGAGATGTAAAAACGATATTGCAGTCGACGGAGCTTGAACTGAGTTTATCCCAGCAGCAATCTGGTGCGGCGTGGGAGACGGGCAGCCTGGCAGGTGAGGGCTCCCGCGCATCCGCAGAAAACACATCTGTTTGTCTACGCTTCCATAAGCTGAATCCCAACATCTGGCCAGCGGAGCGGGGAGTGCGGTGCTGCCGTGTCCCCAGCCCGAAGGGCACCACCGCGCTCCCCGCATCGCTGCTGCCGCTCCCCCCAGCCCCGCTCGCAGCCACGGCACGGCCGACCTTCTGCTGAACGGCTGAGGGGTTGCCAAAATCACACAACTTGGCCGTCTAGCACAGCAGAGGGTGACCAAGGGGCAGTTTTTCTTATAATTTCATAGAATCATAGAATGGTTTAGGTTGGAAAGGACCTTGAAGATCATCGAGTTCCAACCCCCCTGCCATAGGCAGGGACACCTCCCACTAGACCAGGTTGCCCAAGGCCACGTCCAGCCTGGCCTTGAACACCTCCAGGGAGGTTTCCAGCGTTCTTTACAGTCTCTTAACCGCTTCTCCATTGACGATCAACAGCACCCAGCGAGCACGCGGCGAGGAGCCACCGCGGCGTTTGCCCGCAGAGGTTTCTGCGTCCGACTCCACAGCGTGTCAAACCAAAGCACTGGAAACCCCAGCTGAAAGGTGCGTTTCCTCACTTCCAATCCTCCCTCCAGCACTTCTGCGCATCAGCCGTCCCGGAGCGTGCCCCGGGAGCGCTCGCGTGCATTAGCCGCTCTAACGGTGCGAACGCTCCCAGTGCTGAGATTGCAAGTCCCAACGACCCACAGTTTCCAAAACCATCAGTGGTTTCACAGCCTGAGGCAAATCCTTGTAGAGGTCTGTTCGTTGAGAAATGCTGAGGCATCGATATTCCCCAAAAAACTCAGCGTGGCACTTGTTTCCTTAAATCACAAGCGATTTCAGACCCTGAGCTTCCTAAAAGCTTGGACCTATTTAATTTTTTAACGGATATAGTGAGGATAAGGATGTATTTGAGCAGCTGTTTTTTCTCCCCAGCCGAAACCCCTTCCATGAACGCATCCCACGCAAACTGGCATCGGCACTCGCCCGGCCCTGCACCCATACGTGGGAGAGCAGCCCCAAAATAAAGCTGTATCAGCAACGCCGTGATACCGGGCTGCTGCTTCACTACTCTCATTTCCCACACTCGCACAGCTCCCTGGGAACTGATTTATAAGTATAGTTTAAAACCTCATTGGAATCAAAACTAATTTATAGACTCGAGAGGAAAAAAAAATTGACATTTTCTATATCACACACCGTCGCCGTAAATCAATTTCCATTTTGCGCCCCTGGTGCAAGCTGCTTCCAGCCTCCGTAAATAAATGCCAGGGGTAATGAGTTCCGAAACAACCAGCCTGAAAGTAACAAAGAAAATGACAGTCACTGAAAAAACCCTTACACTGCCAGGAAACCGCAACTGCAAATTAAAATGATTACCAAAACCCAAGTGACGAGGCAGAGGAAACTAAGGATTTGAGGAAGGAGTTGATTTTCTGTCTTTCCTTCATTTTATCTTCCTCCTGCGAAGTCGTGGAAGATGCGCGGTCCTCTCCTCGTTAGCGACTGCTCCACGGGAGGTAATCACTTGTTGGAGGAGGATGAGCCGGCGCAGCCGCTTTCTGATGTGGGTAATGAACCTCCAAGTGGTCTCAGGCAGCGAAGCTCTTGGGAAGCAGGAGGGGACGTGTGCCAGCCCTCTGCCGGGACGGGATTTTGCATGGAAAGCAAAGGCAGCTGCAAAGAGCCCCGCGAAGCCGTCACGCAGCCATCACTCGCAAGCCCGTCACGGCGCCAATTATCAAATTGCAAACTGTAATTTCCTGGAGGATAACTGTTTCCTCCAGTTTTGTCGCCGCCCTGAGAGGTCTGTGGCACCGCAGGTGCGCGAGTCCGAGTTTGAAGATCCCCTTCGTCGAGGGCGCGATGCCCCGCCTCGAGATTTGGGATTCGCGGGTTGGCAAATGCCATTTCGCAACCGAATTTTCCTTGCCCAGCCAAGCTGGAGAAAAAACAAACTTGGTGGCACCACAGCGGGGCATTAAATGCCCAACACTCACCTCCTTACACACAAGCACTGGGAACGCCGAAACCCTTTTTCAACATGTTAAACCCCAAAAAAGGCGCTGGGTAAAGTGCGGAGGAACGGATGCACCACGGTAAGTCGTTGCGTCGTGCTGCATCCTCCGTATCAACAGGAACGTGATCATCCAAGAAACAGCACTTTGCAAACCTCCCCTCCCTGGCAGCCCTGGCTTGCCCGGCAGTAACACCACATTTCCGCGGGGTTCCTGCCCGTGGGTGAGTTCGGGAGCCCTTTCCACCTGAGGGGGAAGGTGCGGAGCTGTCGGCAGGAGATGCGTGGGAGGAACAGCGACATCTCAATAAACACTTGAGAAACGGCTCAAACCAGAGCTGGTCCCCTCCGCCAGCTCGCGTTGAACAAGAAGGAAGGGTGAGAAACGCTTTCATGGGAAACAAGAAGCTCCGCGAGACGCCAGGCGAAGCCCGCAGCGCCCCGGCCAGCGTCGCCCCACGGGAACGTTGAGACCGCGTCACCTTCGGCACGGGACGAGGCAGGAGATGGGTGCGACCGAGGTCCCAGGTTTTGTACCGAGAAAGAGAGGAGGTCTTTGAAAAACCTGAAAACCATCCATCAAACGTGACCTCCGGTGTTTTATCAGCTCTGCAGCAAACCTGGCCATCCACCGGGAAGACGCTTTCAATGCCATCTGCTCTTCTTACTTGGAAGGCTCAACTCCCCGGGGAGAGGCGAGAGCCTTTGTTCGTCAAACCTGAGGGAGCCCATGTGTTTCTCAAACCATCTCCTGGTGCTCGGGAGCATCATTTGCAGAGGGCGGGAGCAGCCCCTGCCTCTCGGGCCGCGGGCAGCGTGCTCCCGTCGTGGAAATCGGCCGCTCATAGGAAGCTTTCGGATACCCGAGGATGAAAGGCGAGGGATGTAAAGTCATTCGTTTTTATTATTACAAAAGAGTAAAAGCCAAGAGCAAAGGCTTGCGCTGACAGCAATCAGTCGCTCGGTAACCGCCAGACGATGTTACGCTCAAAGAAAACAGTGAAATAATATTTGAATAAACGAAGAAGAAGGCGCAATTACCGATGAAAGCAGCACCCAGGTGAGACTTCACACGCGTTCGCTCAGCCCGCAGCCTCAGAGGCACACGGTGTGGGGATCAAACACCTCCCGCTGCAGACGAGGTGGCTCCGGTGCCTGAGGACACAGCCGCTCCCAGAGGTGCGTATCACACTCGGAATTTGGATATTTTATTTTTTTTTAATGTCATTTTTTTAATGACCCAGTCAGGGTCAGCAGCCGCCGAGCATCCACACATCCCCCGATCCAAAGTGATCCTCTGACCAGTGGAATCACTTGAGGTATGAAAGGAATTTGAATTTATGTAGCTGAAATGCAAATTCAGCCCTGAGGCCATTCTCCTGTATGTGGCCCGGGAGCCTCCCGGTACACACATGCTTCAGAGGTGAGTTACCTGGAAATAGGAGCGGCGCTAATTACCGGTCCCAGCGCACTGAAGCTTTTGTTACGGTTCAGAAGGAAATGAAACAAAAAAGACTGATATATAAAGAAAAAAAACAAAGGAGCGACTCATATTTGTCTTCTGTTAAGAAAAGTCTGGACAAGCAGATCTCCTGCATTCAGAGAAAGGAAAGGGACCGCCAGGTCCCATCTGCCCATGTGTGCACGGCCGCGCTGTGTGCGTGGCGGGGGGGACGGGTGCCAGGGCAGCATCCCAAGGGGCTCCCCCGACTGTCCCCCGGGTCCTCGCACCACAGCTCTCCCGGCCCCGACTCGCCCGCCCGGGGATGGGTGCCCTGGAATTTATAAAACACCAATGTGTAAAGAATCAGGATGATTCCTGGGAACAAGACTGGTTTCTTGGGATAAGATAAGATGTCTGGGATATTATTAACGCTTACAAACACTCAAAGGGAGGGTGCCAGGGGGATGGGAACAGTCTTTTTCAGTGGTGCCCAGTGACAGGACAAGAGGGAACGGGCACAAACTTGACCATAGGGAGTTCCATCTCAACCTGAGGAGGGCCTTCTCTCCTGTGCGGGTGGCAGAGCACTGGCACAGGCTGCCCAGAGAGGGGGGGGAGTCTCCCCCTCTGGAGCCATTCCAAACCCGCCTGGACGCCGTCCTGTGCCACTGCTGGAGGTGCCCCTGCTCTGGCAGGGGGTGGCACTGGGGGAGCTCCAGAGGGCCCTTCCCACCCTGACCAGTCTGGGATGCTGTGATTCTTAAAATAGAGCCGTGCAGTGAAGGTGGTGGGTTATCACCAGCGCTGTTGCACACGCAGGAGCCAGCCCAGACTGCTCCACGCTCTGAAAGTAACTTTTTTTTTAGCGACAGAAGAGGGCTAAATTACACAGAGCTGATGTAAATCCCTGGAGAGCCAAGACTCCCAGCAGAGCGGCCACGGGGCAGAGACAGCAAATGGAGCAGAGGAAGAGCATCATCTCCGGATGCAGAGCGACATCGGCACGCTGCGTTTTCCCAGAGGGCGAATCGCATCCCCTGGCCGTGCCGCCCGTGAGCTCCATCGTCCCCTACCCCTCCATCCCCCTACCATCGATGGGGCACCCTGTACTCGCCCTCTCCGCTCCTGGAAAGGCACCGGCACCGCCAGCGGCTGCAGCATCCAAGGTCGGAACAGCAGAAACGGTGTTGGGTCGCGGTAAAAGAAAAAAGTTTGCAACTAAAAGCTTAACAAGGATGATTCACGCTTCCCTGCTCCAACGCGACGTCTCTATTTGCCAAGTATTTCACCTTGGCTTGGCAAAGGACCACCGGCCAGAGGCACCTAAGTCACGTAACCTCACCATAAAAGCCCTGGCACAGGGTAAGAGCAATATTTAGGCGTCCTGCTCAAAGAGGGGCCGGGAGAGAAATGGAAACTCCGTGTGGTGTGCTTCCTATATCTAGCAGCTTTATATATTTAGCTGGCTGCAAAGGGAAACGTGCGGCTGTCGAGAACAATGGTACCAGTTCCTGACGCTGCGCCGTGCCCCAGGAGAGAGCCGCTGACGGGAAAAAGCCTTTGCCCAGCGAGCCGGGCCGGCCCGTGAGGAAGCGAGCAGATGGCCACCAGCCCCCGGAGGGCACCGACCCGCAGCCCGGCCCTGCTGGAAAACAGCACCCCTGGCTCCGGTGAGGTGCTGCGGGGACAGAGCCGCGGCCGGGACCGGCAACGGATTCATGAACGGAGAGCTCGCGGCGGGGAAACACGCTTCATGCCGCGCTTCAGGATGCTCCCGAAGCATCCACGGAGCATCCCGCAGGCGGTGAGACTGGAGGCTCGCTGCCCTCCCTGCCCCCGCGCCCACGCTGCCAATATCTGGGAAAAAGATTAATATAGGCAGTCCCTGCACCCCGGCCTCACCCGGGGTCTGTAGGCGCAGTGGTGTTTTGGGGACCCACCAGCGGGGGGAAGCTCAGGAATCGCAGAGCACTGGAGACTTTGAACCTCCTCCCTCCTGCTAACGAAGCCGGGTCACTTAACACGCACAAACCTCATTGCGCCTAAGCCAGCGGAGTGCAGTGCACCCAAATACACATTGAGGTGTTATAGTATGTCCATAAAATGCTAAGGCAAACACGAGGGATGGGATATAGCACACTGATGTGTGTCCAGAGTGGGGAGAAAGTGAGGACGCTTCTCCCCGCGGCACTGTTTGATAGTCTGATAGATGACCCAGGACCAGCTACGGGACAGGAGGACACACACATGAACTTGCAGTACTACTTCCTCTCCAGTCTAAGTACTGATAAGATATTAAAATTTAATGTTTTTAATTATTTTTTATATTTTTTTTTATCAAAAAGCTACCGCCCCCCACGCTTGTATGTTTGAACGCAGGGAAAACCGGCTCTATGCAAAGTCTGGCAGAAGTGAAAAGGAAACGTCTTCCTTGTGATTGACAAGATAAAGCCTCCACATGATTGACAGGACAAAAGACTTTTGTTTTCAGTCGATAGGCAATGCAGTAATTTTCTTTAAATGGCATCTTTTCTCCCCAAGTCTTTCTGGAAGAAGCACAAACGCGAGACGAACCCCTGCACGGAGCTGTATCGATCCCGTGCCCGGGCGAGGTGGCTGAAGGCCAATTACCACCACATCTTCTACAGTCCAGAGCCTGAAGAAGCCAAGAAAATCCCACACATGTTTGATGGGAGCCAACCCCGCTCCCATCACAGACACAACCCCTGTGCAAAAGGGCGGCAGCAGCGTCGCGCAGCACCAGGGAACATCGTACATCCCCGCGCTCTGGGTACTTCCATTCTGCTCTAATGAGCGCCTTCCCTGAAGGCAAATCCCACTGCATCCCTGCCCGTTTTCCTCTTTTCCCAAGCGCCTACCCTCCCTAGCTTCCCTCCCCCAGCAAAAATAAAATCGATGCACGTGACACGTGCTGTGGTGACAACTTTAGTGTTAGATGCGCTACACTGATGGGCATCTCACGGGGAATTGCGTTTGGCCCTTCTGGAGGAGCCGGGATGCTCCAGGAGAGGGGCAGATGAGGTCGGTGAGTCCCCACAGAGATCGCATCGCTCCTTTAGCATCCCTCGTGGTGACCAAACCACGGGCTTGTGTTCAGCCCCCAGAAACACCCGCCTGACTACGCGGGATGCTTCCAGCACCGGGGGTCGTTATTCCCAGCGCGTTTCCCAAAACACCAGAAGTACCCAATCCTGCAGATGGCCATACGGAGCCAGACATTCATCCCCCGTGGTGTAACTCAACCCTTCACGAGTAATCTTTTCTTGCACGGGGCAACGGCACGCTGTGAAATCAAAGGGTGGTTAAAAAGCGGGTGTCACCCCGTTCGGGTGACCTTCCCAGCAGATATCTGGCTGCGAGGGTTGTCCTCGCTGCGCCGCGAGCGCCATCTGAATAATTCATTTTTGGGGGGGATGCGATGGCTGCGCAGCGGGAGGGGAGGAGAGGGTGACCCGAGCGGGGTTTGCTCTTGTTGTCCCTCTCCGCTCTGTTCCCAGTGCCGGGTGGATCAGCTCTCAGAAAAAAAAATACCCGTGGATTAAATATAGTTTTGTTTTAAAATGAAAAGAAAAAAAAAAAAACATGCTGTGTGAAAATAATGAAACAAAACTTCTCAAAATTTAAGTTTTCAGACAAAACGACTAGCTGCACTTCAGCCAAAATTAGGAGTGTTTTCAGTTAACAGTTTGTTTGGGGAAATAAAGAAATAAGTAAGTAAATAAATAAGTAAATAAATAAGATGAGAAGACGCAAGCTGCCCGCGCCGTTCTGCCCTGCTGTAACCCGCTGGCTGCCAGCACCGTTATGACAGCGAGAGAGATGCTTTGCTCTGTTGTGAGCGCACGAGGTGGTCCACGCAGGGGACAGATCCTGGCACAGCTAATCCACATATCCGCCGTTTATGCCGGTATTTGGGAATAACACAAAAGTCATTTACCAGCGACGCCAAGCGCGAAGCGAAGCAACTCGGAGCACCCGCCCGGCGGCTCGGCGAAAGCCCCACCGCCTCCAGTTGGAGGGGCAAAGATGATGGAGGAGATGGGACGGACCCCTTCGACCCTCAGAAGCCAAACCTGACCACCTCACCAAATAAAGATGCACAGAAAATATATGTGTGCAGGTCACTGGACAAATATCACTGGATCCCACCGAGCCCATTTTACTGAGTCACCGCCCAGATTGACCCCGACAAGAGGCAGAAAACAGCTTTGTTTGCCGGCAGCAAAAACCCAGCAAGCCAGAGGTAGGAACTGCACGATCAGCTTTCTGTGATATAATCACAGCTGTGACCCAGATACAGTCCTCTTTTTAAAAATAATAATAATAACCTATACATGAAAGGAACAGAAACATTATGCTTTGCCTATGAATAATGACTTGGGACATCAGGAAAAAAAAAAAACACACCCCACTCATGTTAAATGACACGGTTGTGAGACCATCTCGCATCTGTTATCTGTCTCCATCGCTCCTCATTTCTCTGGCTTTCCCGAGAAGTTCATACATATTTAAAAAGGCCAACAGCTCCATTACTCCTCGCTTCTTATCATATCGGAAGATTAGAGTCCAGGAGGGAGAGAAAAGAAAAGAAAGCATCGCGGGGAAAAATGTCACCGTAGTCCTACAGCCCTGTTTACCCCTAAATCCTGTGTGTGAAGTAGTTTTTATTTGGAGGAGGGCTGCCGGGGCGGGAGGTGGGTCGGAGCAGGCAGGAGGCTCAGAGCGGCCCAGCAGCAGCCGTGCAGCGCGGCCCCGCTCTCCACGTCCTCCTTGCGCTCCCGGCAGAATCAGGCTGGAAAACTATTAATTATGAACCAGAGCTGGCACGCTCCCTTCACAGGCAACGGCGATGGAGGGGAAGATATCCCAGCCCGCGCCGCTGGGTTGGGTTTGCTCTGGCAGCAACCAGAGCGGTGGGCGGCACCGGTGACTTTGCGAAGACGTTGGGTTTCGGGGTGGTCTTTGCATTTCTTTCCTTTCTTTTTTTAACTTTTGCTGACAACCAATATCTTTGAGAAGTTGGAGGCTGAGGGGAGACCTCATCACTCTCTACAACTATTTGAAAAGACACTGTAGAGAGGTCGGTGCTGGTCTCTTCTCACAGGTAATTAATGACAGAACAAGAGGGAATGGCTTCAAGCTCCAACAGGGGAGATTT